>JAQZBX010003342.1:53419-65906 GCA_029593785.1 Cabassous unicinctus
CCCCCCGTTTTTGCTGTTTTTGTGTCCATTCACTGGGCAACTCTCTGTGTCCATTTCCTGCCCTCTCTTCTCATCCTTCTCCTCCTGTCTTCACTGGGATTCGATCCTTGGAACCTCCAATGTGGGGAGAGGCGTCCTACCGCCCATGCCACCTCAGTTCCTGGTTTTTTAGTGCGTCTTGTCTTGGCTTGCCCCTGTGTCACTCTCCCGTTACGTCATCATCCTGCTGCGTGGCTTGTGGGGCCTGGCGACTCACTCACACGCAGGGCCTGGCGGCTTACCCGTGGACGGGGCCTGATGGCTCACCGGCTCGCAGGGCCTGGAGGCTCACCCGTGCATTGGGCCTGGCGGCTCACCCGTTCACGGGGCCTGGAGGCTCACCCATGCATGGGGCCTGGCGGCTCACCCGCTCGCGGGGCCTGGTGGCTCACCCTCTCATGGGGCCTGACAGCGCACCCACTCACAGGGCCTGGTGGCCCACGCGCCTACCATATTTTTCTTTTTTTTTTAAATTTTTACCGGAGGTCCCGGGGGTCGAATCCAGATCCCTCCACATGGGAGATGGATGTCCAACCACCTGAGCCACATCCGTCCCCCTGCTACATCTCCCAAGGTCAACCAAAGATACACAAAATTACAGTCCTTACCCATACAGGATGGTCATATAATAATTCAGACTTGGTTTATCACCAGCATGATAAAAACCAGACCTAGGGAGAAAAACTAGGTCTGGGGACACATGCATGGTTTCTAATATAGCGAATGTTTAGCCTACCCTGATTATCACAAAATCAGGTCAGCAAGAATATTCGCATTGTAATTTTCTTTACTTGTGGTATCTCTATTCTAGAGAATGATCCATGTGCGCTAGAGAAGAATGTATACTCTGCTGCTGTTGGGTGATGTGTATATATACATATATCTTTTAGGTGTAGTTGGTTTAGAATATTGTTCAAGTTTTCTATTTCAATATTGATCTTCTGTCAAGATATTCTGTTTTTGAAAGTGGTGTGTTGAAATCTTGTACTATTAACTTAAAACCATCTAATTCTCCCTTTATATCTGTGAATATTTACTCCAAATATTTTAGACTTCTGCCATTAGGTGCATATATATTTATAATTGTTTGTCTTCTTGTTGAATTGACCCCTTTATCAGTATATAATGACCTTTTTTGTTTCTCATAACAGTTTTTACTTAAAGTGTATCTTATCTGAATGTTAGTATAGGAACCTCACTTCTCTTTTGGTTACTACTTTCATGGTATGCTTTTTTCCTTCCTTTTACTTTGAACCTACTTATGTCTTTGTATATAAGGAGGGCCTCTTGTACATAGAATATGGTTTGTGAGGCTTTTTTATCCATTCTGCTGATCTCTGCCTTTTGACTGGAGAGTTTAATCCACTTACATTTAAAGTACCTATTGATAATGCAGAAATTCTGCTATTTAGCTATTTAGTCTTTTTAGGTCTTATGCCTTTTTTGAACCTTAATTCTTCCATTAATACATACTTTTATATTTATTTGATTTTTTGGTATTATACCACTTTGAGGCCCTTCTCATTTCTTTCTGAATATATTTTTTCTTGTATTTTCTTTGTGGCTACCATAGAATTAAATTTTTTCATCATAAATCTATAACAATAATATTTGATTTGATACCAACTTATATTCAATTGCATACACATACACTGTTCCTGTATCCCACCTTCTGACCACCTTTTTTGGTGCTTGTTATAAATTATATATTTCCCAATTCTGTGTCCAAATCATACATTTATTATTACTTTTTATGCATTTGCACTTTAGCACCTGTAAGAAGTAAGAAGTGGAGTACAATACAATAGTACTGACATGTATATAATTACCCATATAGTTACCGTTATTTCTTTCTACCACTTTAATCCACAGGCAAATGTCCTTTCCTTTGAGTCTGAAGAATTCCCTTTAGCATTGCTTGTAAGGAAGATCAGGTGGTAATGGACTCCCTCAGCTTTTGTTCATCTGGGAATGCCTTAACCTCTTCCTCATTTTTCAAAGAATGTCTTGCTGTATATAAAATTCTTAGTTGGCAATGGTTTTCGTTCTGTGCTTAAAGTATTTCATACAACTGCCTTCTGGCCTCCATGGTTTCTGATGAGAAATTGGCACTTGATCTTATTGGGATTCCCTTGTATATAACTCATTGCTTTTCTTTTTTTAAAAAATTTTCTTTTTTTTTTTATTTTTAAAGAAGCTTTAGAGTACGTAAATGTTATATAAAAAATATATATGGATTCCCGTATACCCCCCTTCCCCTCCCCCACTTTCTCACATTAACAAAATCTTTCATTAGTATGGTACATTTGTTACAATTGATGAACAGATATTGAAGCATTGCTACTAACTGTGGACTATAGTTTACATTATAGTTTTCACTCTGCCCTGCACAGTTTTATAGGCTATGACAAAATGTATAAAATTCTGTATCCATCATTGCAGTGTTGTGCAGGACAATTCCAATGTCCTGAAAATGCCCCCATATTACACCTATACTTCCCTCTCCCTCCCCTCAGAACCTCTCCTGGCCACTGCCTTTATATCAATGTTAAAAGCTCTTCCATTGTTAAAATAATAACAGGTCTATAATAGAATAATAATAAGTCTACTTTAGTCCATTGTTCATTCCCTAATCTTGAGGGTTTTAGGATGGTGATGTATACTCTGTTTCTAACTGAAAGGGGGCTTAGATTCCATAGGGCAGATGGATGGAACTATCTTGCTTGAAGTTGCAGACTCTCTCTGTTTCTTGGGGTGGGCGTTGTCCATCATCACCTCCTTGTTAGTTGTCCTGGGTGAGACCAATGAACTGGTGCTGCAACTCTGCTGAGATTCCATGCTCAACTGGCACATGAATGGACCAAAGATTTAAGTCTCTAGAACATATATTTTACAAGTATAGTGCTAATTATAGGTTCAAATAAAAGAGGCAGAAGAACAATGTGCAGGGGAACTGTAAATGACTCTAACTCTGTCACACTGGGGAGCATAAACTCCAAAGTAAGGACCACTGTCAGGGTGCCGAATTCCTGAGCTTGTCTGCCCTGGGTATAGTGTCTAGATGTCTCTAGAGCCCTCAGGAACCCCACTGTTTGAGGCACTGTTTACTGTGGCAGTCAATGAGATCCTGGTGAGACGTGCATAAACATAACCTCTGGAATGACCTCCCGACTCACTTTGAAATCTCTTAGCTATAAAAACTCATTTGTATTTAATATTTTCCATTTTTGGTAAAGGTCTTTTTATGGATACATTGCTAGTTGGCACTTGGTAATCATCCCTTGGTGCCAGGGAGACTCATCCCTGGGAGTCATGCCTCATGCTGGGGGGAAGGTAGTGTGTTTATATGCTGAGTTAGGCCTAGGCTTAGGCCACATTTGAGCAACAAGGAGGCTTTCAGGAGGTAACTCTTAGGCAGTATATTATACTAGGCTAAGTTTCAATTTCATAAGTAAAGGTTCATAAGTACAATCATAAATATCAAGGGTCTGACATAATGGTCTGTCTTCCTTCACTAGGCACTGCCCTTGTACTTGGGGCATTCTTGTCATTCTATTAGAGAATGTAGCAGGACTCTCCAGGATGGGAATTCAATATTCTTTTAGTTATTGTGTGGGTCTCCTATGAACACTTGAACTTATTCATATGCCTTCATAACTCTCTCATTGTCCTTGACAATGGATAATTTGTTTATTATGTGTCTGAGCATGGTTTCCTTTAAGTTTAACCTATTTGGAATTCTTTGGGCTTCTTGATTGTGCATATTCATGGTTGTTAAATTTGGGGTTTTCTGCCATTATTTCTTTGGATATTCCTTCTTCTCTCTTTTCCTTCTGTGACTCCCATAATGCATATATTGGTATGTTTGATGTAGTTCCACAAGTCTCTTAGGCTCTGTTTGTTCTTTTTAATTCTTTTTCTTTCTCCTCTCAGCTTGAATCATTTCAATTGTCTTGTATTTGAAATCACTAATTCTTCTGCCATCTTCCATCTGCTGTTGAAACCACCCAGGAAATTTTTCAGTTCAGTTATTGTGCTGTTCCTATTGAGAATCTCATAGAGATTCCCATATTATTTATTCATGTTTTTCCTCATATTCTTTAGTTCTTTCTCTGTTATTTTCCTTTGTCTCCTTTAGCACATAAAGCATCAATTTTTAAAACAAAAATTTTGTTTTAAAACAAAAATTTGGACCTATCTAGTAGGTCCAAAGTCTGGTCCTCTTTGTTGAAGGTTTCTGAATTTTTATCTTGTTCCTTTGGATGGGCTATCATTTCTTGTTTGTTTGTCTTGTAATCTTATGTTGCACATTTTTAATATTTTAAAGAACTGACTCTTGGATTTATTCCCTAAGCTCTCTGTTTCTTAAGTTTGTATCCAAGTAGTGATATGACAGAGATTTTCTTGACTAATAAGAGCTAATCAAAACAAACAAACCAAAACAAAAAGTGCCTTTCACCATCTTTGCAAATTGGCTCTGCTGTTGCTGGTACTCTCCTTCAGAGTTTCACTCTCTAAGACATGGACTATAGTTAGTCATAAGATTTTGATGATTTTCTTTCTCACTAACAATGCAAGGTGCTGGTGGTGGGTTGATGTACAGGACCCCTGTGTGATGTTATACATGTTTGTTTTGTAAGTTCACAACTTTTACTATATATACTTATTATTTATGTATGTTCATGTGTGAATGATATCCTTCAATAAATTTTTTTTTTTTTAAATGAGGGGAAAACAAAAGAAGATTAGCCTGAGGCAGATGAGAAGTGCAGGGTGCTTTCTGTCTTATCTGAGCCTCTGTGGAGCCACACAGCCTGCTTCTTTTCCTGGGCTTGTGCTTATAAGAGGCCTTAGGAATTCCCCATTTACAGTTTATAGGACTTCAGATGGACCCTCCCTCTACTCTCTTTGAAAGAGATTTTCACCCCCTCCTGTGCTCTCTGTTGTGACTTAATGCAGGTAGTCCTTTGCCCCAGGCCTCTTCAACTTACTTATTTCTCACACTGTCCTAGATGTTTGCAAAATGCTTCTCTGTTCTCAGGACAAACTCTGGGAGTGCAAGTCCAAGACAAGTTCCCTGGCTCAGTCTCTCCTATATCCACGGATAGATCGGCACTGACATACATGCATTCCAGTATGTGAAGAGGGCAGGGACCCACAATTGGAGTGCAAGCTGGCTCCACCCTGTCTTGTGGAGGGGTTAACAAAGCAGACAGCGAGGGTTCCAGGGGCTTCTTTTATGGCTTTTCTTGTGTTTTCTTGATTCAGCAGTTGGCTAGTTAATGCAGTTCCTTATGTTGCATAGTTTTGAGGAAGGTTACTGTCTTTAAAATTCCTTTCCCACTTTTGTCTGAGAGGATTTGGAACAATGGCTTCCCTGAGATTCTGCACCCAGTGGTATGAAGTAGCTGATCAAAAGCAGTAATCAGCAATCAGACCATATCCCCTGGAGTTGGGAAACTAGGTCCTTATGTCTCACCCTGGCACTAGCAAGTTGCACCTGTCACCCAAACATCAGTCCCCACTGCTGCCTGTCATGAGGCTGGGAAAAGGAGGATGGTAGCTTCTGCAGAGATTGAAACTCACCAGTATTCATCGTAATTTACCAGCCTCTTCTTCATGCTCCTCCCTGGATGCTGCATAGTGTTCCACTAGACTCCAAAATTTCAAAATAGTTGATTCAGATAGTTCCTGCCAGTTCAATAATGATTTTAGTGGAGGTACTGTTTCCTGGAACTTCGGATTCTGCCATCACCACATTTTTCCACCTTTAGTCTTGTTCTTACCAATATTTATTATAGTTTTTCCTGGCTGAATTCCTTCATTGTTTCTCCATTGGGTTTAGGATAAAGTCTTAACCATTTAGATGATAAACAAGGCCTTTTATGATCATGCCTTGGTTGACCTCTCCAATCTCATTTCCTGACATTTCCCCCTCTTACTCTATTGTTCACCAATAGTAATTTATGGTTTTTCCAATGGCTATTTGTCTTTCTACTCCTTTGCATACACTTTATTTTATCTTGACTTTAGTCATTTGCCTAGATAAATCCAATGCATTCTTTAAAATTCTGCCCAAGTTTCATCTTTCCCAGAGAACTTTCCCTCCCACCACCCTTATTATTTGGATCAAGTGTCCTGCTTGCCCCCATAATTTCCTGTGCATTCATGACTATCATACCATATCATTTAGCATATTATAATGATTTTCCCCAGTGTTAGACTTTGAGTTTCTTGAATGCATCAGCAGTGTCTTATATTTTTTGTGTTCCCAATTCCCAAGCCAGGAATAGGCAAACAGTAGGTTGCACTCAAAGGTTGAAAGGTACACAGTTTTTGGTATTCATAATGATAGTGTACAAATATGTAGATGATGTAATACACAAAATAATTATAATTTAAAAGTAAATACATAGAGGTTTAAATGAGTACTATGGATAAGATTGTACAGTAGTTTAAAACTTAATATTTTGGAAGATTTCAGGAATAGGATATTTGAACTATATCTTGAAGGCATAAGATTAGGTAAATATAACAGACAGGGATTTTTAGGAAAGTGGAGCTATGGGAGCAAAGACAAAAGGAGCTAGTGTATATGGTATGTCCCCTGTGTGTTCATCACCAAGTTGACACTGAGATTATAGTGTTTGTTAGCTTGTTTTCCATTTAATGCCCTCAGTATCTCTATGAGGTGGACAGCTGAGAAAACTCATGGTCAAAAAATTTATAAAGTTCATACAACTGTTATATGGTAAAGATAAGATTTAAATCTAGCTCTAACCAACTCCAAAGGATTGCTTTCTCTACAATGGAGTTCACAGGTGGCATGAACCTATGAGAGAGATTAAAACAGTGAGAGTGAGTTTGAATCCAGACAGGCCTTCAGAGTCAGGGAAGGGAAACATCTGAGTATTTGAGTAACTATAAAATTCTTTCAATTGTCTTTTCAGTGGAATTGAAGAGTCTTTATCAAAATCATGAATTGGCAAAAATATATGGCAAGCCTGCTTTGAGTATCCTTTCCTGCATCCATGGTAGGCAATGCTTAATAGATTGTGTACTTTCTTTTTTTTTTTTTTTTTCATTTCTTTTGTGTGTACTCTTTCTTACTAGTCCTGGACACAACCTCAAAACCTTTATGGATATTCAGTAGATGTTTTTGGCTGATCCAGAATGTTCTTTCTTTCTAGCCTTTTTCCAATTTCCTTATGGGGAATTACCTTGCCACCAGTGTGAACAAGCTGGATGAAACTTGGTATACCACCCTCCTCCTGTAGAAGATGAAAGAGTTTCCTGGAGCTGTGTCAGGCTACTTTTGCCACATTCTCTCTCTCACTATCTTAGTATTACCAAGAAGTGAGCATATGACCTAACTTGCTAGTCAAATCCTTCTTTCCAAAGATTTAGAATCTTGAATAAAGTTATTCAGGGTTGAAAAAATAAATTGGAACTGTGCATTCCTTCCAGAGCAGAAACTCTGATGAGGCAGTGCAGAAAACCAGCCACTTTTATGTTTTTTTCCTGATGCTCTAAGGTCTTTTCTAGCCTTGCTATGCATTCTCAGAGCTTCTCAGTAATATTATTCCAATAAGTTTTTTTTGTTGTTGCATACATTAGCCAGAGTCAGCATCTATGGTTTAAACCAAAATAGTCATGCTCAACACCATTCTTATTCAGCCAGAGTTGGGACATGATTTAAAAACCAATAGACCCATGATTTAATACCAATGTCACATGATTTAAATCTAATAGGATTCAAATATAGGAAATATGCTAGGGTCTTTTTATACTGTTTTATCTTGGCTAAGCTGTAACTATATTTCCCAAATCCCTTTGGCTCTAAGTTAAGGTTGATGAAAAGAAAATATTTTGTGATATTTGGAAGGTGGAAGTGAAGCCAGAGTCATTATGAGCTAAAGATGAGAGACATTCACACATGTGTCCTTCCCCCTGCTCATATTCAGATCTTCTTCACAAATGCAAGCCCTGAACAACAGAAGCTTCAGGCTTCCAACCAAATGCAGAGGCAAGAGCCTTCTATCCTTGTTTTCACCAAGTTTACTTTGTGGTTCCATTCTAGTTTCTGAATATATCTGGTCTTCTGGATTTGCTGGAAAACTCCAATTTGTCCACTCATTACAGTGCTTTAGACAGGCACTTTTCTCTGATCCTCCAACTTCCCCTTTTGGTCCATTGTTTCTCCAGCAGTTGCATACATTCTTATTCCTATAATAAGTCTCTTATTCCACAATACTCCACAGCGGTTCTGCTTCTATGATTGAACCCTGATTGCTATAATTATTGGTACCAGAATTAGTTCCGTGGGAACAGAACCTTAAAGGTTGGGATCTCTAATTGGTTCTCTGATTTGATTAGATTTAAAGGCATTAATGTTTTTGCTGCCAGTAGTAAAAGGGTCACTGGTAGTATATGGCATATAGAGGCAAATTGGCTTCTTAAATTATCATCTGTGGTTTCATCTGTAATCACATTCCTATAAAAGGCAAGGCTTTGGGTTAGCAAGTAGTTGCTGCTATAGAATACGTTAACAAAAATAAATATAATTTTGTTGGTTGCTTCTAAGTACATTGGAAAATATGGATAAAGAAAATGAGCTCAGAGTTTTAAATTACAAGATTAATGTCTGGATAATGGGTAAGAAAGCTTCTCTGACTGAGAGAAACCTAAATTTCCTACATAATTTCTTAAAACCAAACCCAAAGTGTTATCTGGAGGATAGCTGAATTGTTATTTAACCCAACTTTGCAAGATTTCTTATATTAGAATTAAAGCATTGATTGGGAAGGAGTAGGACCATGAAAATTGGGATGGAGACATATGGGTAGATTCTGATGATGCTTAGGATCTTGAGCTCTTAAACTTTACTGAGCTTTCATGGCTAGTAGAAGTAGTCATTCCTCCAAAGTATAAGATTAGTCTCCCTTTGTCTGAAGAACTCTATTGTCCTCATCTGAGTAACTTGCCTTGCAGGAGAATGCTAATCCCCCCTCAAGACCTATGCTACCACCTCTCCATGCTTCTAGACCTATAATAAGACTCAGGTTCTGGAATGCTCCTTAGAATCAGAGAAAAATTATTTTCTGAAAAGTGATATTGTACACACTAAAAGAATTATATTCATATAATTTATATTTATATTGACAGGATCCTGGAGAAATATGTATGGGAATGGATTGAAAGGGTGTTGGATGAAGGTGGAAGACTCTAATATTGGATCTGGTTGAATGTATTGAAATTAGTTCACTAAGCAAAGATTCTGCTTTCAGTGTGCTTTCTTGAATGGCTGATAATAGTTCTAACCTTTTTTTGGTTAGCTGACTGAATGAAATTGAGCTGACAGAACTTCCTTGTTACACTATAGAGGGCAGTATCTAAAGGCTTAGAGATATTGGAATGTGGGGATAGATTTATCTTGTAAGGTTTATCCACCCCTATTTTTGTCTCCTGGAAAGCTCTGAAGGACATTTTCTTTATCAAGACTTTGAGAAATACATTGGTTAAGATTCTTCAAGAATACATCCTTGAAGAGATCTGCGATAGTTCTTTACTGCAGGCCAGGAATGACAGTAGGAAGTGGTGCCATTAAAATGGGATCCCTGAATTCTGTGGGGGTGAGGTACTCCTAGGGTATCAGGGGCCAAGAAGTGGCACTTAACTGCCAGAGACAAGGTGGGTATAATTACTGTAATGGGTAGCAGATCTGATGCAATCAACAGAGTTATACCTACAGAGAATTTGTTGTTACTAGTTGATTGTGTTGTCCCAAGGATTGAAATAGATGAGCAGTGTCTTAAATTCTTACTTGATTTGTATAAATGGAAAAACTCTAGGTCTGGTAAGCAGAAGTTTGACTTGGATCACCACAATAGGGAATCATGGCCCCTCAATCAATTACCATTCTTGAGCCAGTTCACATTCTTAGGGGGCTTGGGTGAAGGGGAGCCAGATTCCCTTAAAGAAAGACCTTGCACTGCCAAACACACAGTATATCTTCCTCTCGTTTTCCCCAAAAGGATTTGTGATTATTTACAGGGTAACTATACATAAAGAAGGAGAATTTACTATACTATTCAGGGATTAGTTGACATTGGCTTTGAACTGCCAGTAATTTCTAGAGGCACAAAATGCCGCTGTGGTCTACCAGTCAGAAGAGAGGCTTTTGGAGATCATTTATTAAAGGTGTTTTAGCTTGGATTTGTCATCACAGGGGATCACTGTGTCCCCAAACTCATCCTGTGGTTATTTACCAGTTCCATAATGTCTAATTGGAATAGACATACTAAACAATTGGTGATATTTCACTCCTGGAAGGATTTTCAGATTAGTGCTACCATCAAAACCTTAAGTGTCTGGGAGTGATGATTTCTAACATTCCCATTCAATTCTCCTAATTGGCTTGTGCAGAAGAAGACAGATGTTGGAGAATGACTTAATCAGGTGGTAAATCCAATTGCAGCAGCTGACACAGATTTTGTTTCTTTACTGAAGCAAATCAAAGCATCCTCTTGTATGCAGTTATTGATTTGGTTAATGTTTTTTTTCACTCTATAATTGTTACTAGAGACCACCAAAAGGAATTTACTTTCATAGGACACCTTCATGATGCTCTCTGTCAAAATCCTGCTCTCTGTCAAAATCTAGTCTATAGGGAGCTTCATTGTCTTTGCATTCCTAGAACATCACACTGAACATCACACTGTTCTACTATATTGAGGATATCATGATACTTGTACCTGGTGAGCAGAAAATAGCAACTACCCTAGAAACCTGGGTTAGGAAACATGTGTACCAGAGGGTAGGAAACAAATCTCACAAAAATTGACTTGTACCTTAGGAAAATTTTCTATGGATATGGTTGTCTGGGGCATGTAGATATATCCTTTCCAAAGCAAAGAACAAGTTGTTATATCCTACCACTGAGAAAGAAGATCGATGTCTCAAGGGACTCTTTAGCTTATGCAGATAACATATACCTCATTTATTGAGTAACTTGACCTGAAAATTTAAAGGGGACCAAGAACAAGATTCAGGCTTGAGCCATATGACCCAGCAGATCTACTGGTGCTTGACATGTCTGTGGCAGAGGTTTTATGGAGTTTTTATGGGTCTCTATAGGTAAATCACAGTGCAAACATTTAGGATTTGGGAACATACCATGTCATCCTCTTTTTGTGAATCTTCTGGCTTACTACTGATCTTTAGTCATAGGCCACCAAGTTACCATGTAACCTGATTTGTCCATCATAGATTGGATGCTATTAGACCCACTAAGCCACACAGTTGGGCAAACAGAGCTGCATACCATGATCAAGTAGAATGGTACATACAAGATAAGACCTGAGCAAGTCCTAAAGGACAAATGAGTTGCTTTTGCAAGTAGCACAAATTCTTCCGGTGCCTACTCTTTTTTGTATTGTCTCCTTTCTTTCAGCTCATACTTATGGCCTCATGGGAAATTCCTTTTGACAATTAGTTGAGTAAGACAAACTTTCATCCTGGATTATAGGTGCTTCAGCATAATAAACTGGCGCTACCCAAAGATGACCAATTATTTGGCTTGGAAACATCAGGATTGAAAAATTGGTGACAAGGAGATGTGTCAAAGTAGTATATGGACAAATGTCTCCAAATGGGTAAAGAGTGTGAAGATATTTGAGTCCTTTGCAAATGCTCAGTAAAGAGCATCCTTAATGAGGGATCTCAATAATCAGGTGGTTGAGGTCATTTGTTCTGTGGATGTTAGTCAGCCTCTTTCAGCAGTCACATTGTTCTCGACCAATAGGTACATGAACAAAATGGTCATGAGTTCAACAACGTGGACTTCTACTCTTTATGGCTAATCCGGTTAGAGCCATTGCTGAATGACCAACCTGCCGCTAGCAGAGACCAACTTTTAACCATAACTATGGCATATTCCTCAGGGGACCAGCCAGCCATCTATTGGCAGGCTGATTACATTGGATAACTTCCCTCATAAGAAGGGCAGAGCTTTTGCTCTTGCTGGAATAGATATTGGGAATATGAATTTTCTTTCTCTGCCCAAATGCTTCTGCCAAACCACCACCCATGAATTTACAAATGTCTTATTCAGTGTCATGGTAGTACACACACCATTGCTTTTCACAAGGGAACTAATTTTACAGCCAATGAAGCATTGGACCCATGCTTATGGAATTTATTGATCTTATCATGTTCCTCATCACTCTAGGCAGTTGGCCTGAGAGATGGGTTAAATAATTTTTTGAATATACAGTTATAGTGTGACTGGGTGGCAGCACATTGTGGGCTGGAGCAGTGTCCTCCAGAATGCAGTATAGTATATGCTCTGAAATGGTGACTAGTAAGTGGTGTTGTTTCTCCTAAAACTGTGATTCCAAGGTCTATGAATGAAGGATTGAAAATGGGAATGACTCCTCTCACTATTACA
>JAQZBX010003343.1:0-65767 GCA_029593785.1 Cabassous unicinctus
TTTTGTACTACAGACCTAAACAAATGAGAAAATGGCCGAGCAAATATCAGAAGTGGCACTCCAGACAGAGACCTGGAAAGAACTTGGTAGTTTCCAGGAACAAGGAGCAGAACAGAAGACAGGCAAAGCCAGCATAATTGCACATGTGTTAAATTGTCCTGGTGGCTTTAAGGCAAGTTTCCATTTGTATTTTAAATAAATATATCATATTTTTTCTTCCTCAACCTCACTTCGATCAGTCCTAATTCTACGTATTATTCTTTTCTCAATCAGTCTTCCATTCTCCACATGCTCCTCCAGTTGTGAACTTCAACACCTCACACTGCACTGTAGACAGCTTATACTGTGGAGATGAAGACAGTTAATCTGTTTTATAGAGACATCTATGCATGCACCCTTTTGGCTTGTTTCTTTCTTACGATGTGTTCTGGACATACTCATTCACCATTGTCCTAAGACTTCTTTCTGCCAACCTGAACTTTTCTATGTTTCTGCATTTTTCCTTTTCCCATTAGACACATTATTGTAAAAATTCCCTTGTTGATCTCATTTTGGTCACTTTCTATTTATTGCTCCTATGGGTAAATGTCATTTTTAATTCCAGCCCTAATCTTAAATGTTCTGGGTCCTTGCTCTCCAAACTACCGTTATAGTCAATTCCTTCTTTCAAAGAAACTGTGGATGAAAAGTAACTCTGCTGGATGGTAGAGCGATGTTTGTTCTTCTCAGGGCTACAAAGGGTGGTCCAGTGAAATCACTCCCTTAACTTCAGACAATTCTATCAATTTCCTATACTCTAAAGGTCCTGAACCTCAATGTGTGGTGAGCAGACCTGCGGCAAGGACAGCACCAGAATCATCAGGAGCTTCCTAGAGATGCAGAAACTTGAGCCCCACCCTAGAATTACTGAATCTGATTAAGCATTTTTACAAGATTTTTAGGAATTAATATGTACTATTCATTTAAGAAGCATTGCACTAGATTACCTTGCAGCAGAGTTCCTTCCAATTATAAAGTTCTTTAAAAATAGTACTCAAGTTGTCAGAGTGTGAAGGACTGTATTATAGCTCCATACCAAATTGATTATGTTTGTTATAAATTTAAACTACCACAATCACATGTTTGTTTTACATTAATTGGCAGTACTTTTTCAGAAGCCTAACTAATGATTTGGTTGACTTCTGTTAGTTAAAATAATTATAAATTATCTATCACTAGACACAATGTCTAAAGCTTATCTACCACAGGAGTCTTAATATGTTGAAGGGCTCTTAAAAATAAATAAGTTGATCTTCAAACTCTCTACACTTTTATCTTCTTCTATTATATAGTTATGTCATTAAGCATAAGGCTCAATTTTATAAGAACTACCCCTTATTATAATGGATATCTTGCTATAATAGTACTTTGAAGTACAGTACTCCCTTTAATAATCTAAAAGGAAATTCATATTAGGTCACCTACCATACACATAATACTAAAACATAAATATAATATACTAACTGTAATATAAAAAAGAAACAAAAGTTATATATATGTATATATATGTGTGTGTGTGTATATATATACATACCTATGTATTTCAGTATGTAAACACTTGGGCATTGCTCAACATAATGAAATAGTCAGACCTTTGCACTCAATGATGGAACCACCATGAATGTGATAGCTTTAAATGCAAATAGATGCAGATGCTTTGGGCTGGCTAATCAAATACCACAAGCAACATTGCCCTTGGTGATATAAGGAAATGATGAGCAACTTCTGATAATGTTCTAAACAAAACAACTTAATTTTTACTTGATTTGCATTGTAATTATCATCTTGAAGAAAACAGAGATTCTTAACCTTTGAAAACCCTGAGCTACATAGAATAACAGAATTTGCAAATCTCTGGTCTTTATCTACAGATGAGAATAGTGTCTCTCCATCACTATGGCAAACGACCCTACAAATTTCCTAAACACTCTCACCCAATTGAGAACCATGACCTACTAAAAGCCAATATTCATACAGTAAATAAAACTCCCTTTAAGAAAGCATAGAAATATTCTGCACATTTTGGTTGCTTACTGTGGTCTTGCTAAATATATGTACAGACAGAATTTTTATATTCCTGCAATGCTCCAGAACCTTTATCTTGGTGCACCCTCCAATGGTCCTCACTACATCTGGACTATAGTCCTTTAAAACACTGAAACTATTTTTTTGAGTCTCCAAAACATGGGAAAGAAAATCTGATGAAGCATGAGAAATATACTGAAAAAATGTAAAACATATATTTTCTTAGACATTTTTTGATCTCATGGGGTAGAAATAACAAACTACTAAAATGAAGCTATGAGGGTGAGTTTGGGCCTCAAAGGAGAGGTGCTTTATACCAAGCATTTAAGGAGAACAGATCTAATATGTTAGCCTCTGTATTTGATGTGTTGTGTGGTTTTCAGGTAACTTTATTCTGCTTCACAGCCACAGCCCTTACCCCAACAAGGACTGATAGCATTAATGACTACAGGCAAATACTTCAGCAATGGTTTCGAGTGAGTTTGAGTGACTGAATTACAACTTCAACATTATGAGGTTTGCAGTGACATATAAGGATAATACAGCTATCAGAATACAATTTTTATAACTTGACGTGTGAAACATCTACGAATATCAAGTCTGTCTTTTTGTCTCCTGATATCTTACAGGAGGACAATTTGTACAGACATTTGGAAGAACTGTCCTCGTGACTCTTATTGAGTATATCGTTGCCAACATTATTTTCAAGGTGCTCTTCAGGGATCTGTTTTTGTCTTCCAATTAATTCCATTGTACTTTTTTCATTTGGCAATCTCAGAAGCGCATGGTTTCTATTATTATACCTATATCCAAAACACAGATCTCTAACAACTCCAGATCTATAGATCCAATGGACACATAAACCTGAATTTCACAGGCTTCCTCATCATGTTGAAAAACTGAACTCATCAGCTTCTTCTCCTAGACCTCAAGAACCTCTAAGTTTCTTCTAACTTATAGAACTCATCCTTCTATATTTTCAGTATTAGATTAATGAAGTGAAATATATGAGTCGTCCTCAACTCTTTTCTTTCCTTTTCACTTTCTATCTAATTGATAATAATTCCACTTTATTTTATCTCTTAGTTTATCCCATACCTGTCTGCTACTCTTTACCTCTACTGTGATTGACGTTCTTCAGGCCTCTCATCATATACATATAGACTATTGCAATAGTCACTTAGCAAGTTCTCCTCATTCATCTCACCAATTCTAAATTATATTTCATCTAATATTAATCTGAATTTTCTTAAATGAATATCTGGACACATTGCTCTCATTCTTAAAATTTTTCATTATTACTCCATGGTTGAGTGATAACCCAAACTTCTATAATGTGTTTAATATCTATAAATCTAGCGTCCACCTCCCACTCCATTCTAAAAGAAGAAATTATTTACCCTTGTAAGCCATGTGGCATCATTATGGCTTTGGAGTGCTACACATTGACCTGAAATGCTCTGTCCTCTCCTTCATCTGCCTGGTGATTTCCTATTTTCTTCCTTAACTAACCTAGGGATAGTTAATTATTCTTTAGTTCTTCTACTATATAACCTTCTATTAGTGACCAATTCCCATTTTAATGTTGTGTAACAAACACCCACAAAACCTCAGAGACAACAACAAAACAGTGCATCTAGATGGCTTGATTTGCTCATAGGTCTGAGTGTTGCTGGTTGTTAGCTAACAAGGGCTAGAAAAACTAATGCAGCTGCTGAAGAAGTTATGGATACACCTAGCTGCCATCTCCTACCCTCTCCCTTTCCTATTGTATGAAGATATTTCAATATGTTTCCATTCCACAGCTCTGAGGAAATGTTAGGTCTAATGGAATGGCCTCGCCTTACCTTAAATCTGAAACCAGAACAAGCAATTCCAGCTACTTATCAGAGTGGGAACTCTCAGTGACAGGGCCCTTCCCTGTGGTGTGTATAATTACTCGGTCCTCAGGCAGCACAGGAATGTCTCGTCTCCAAGTGGGATGTGCTGAGCCACTATCCACTAATGTGACCCTAGGAGTTGGCCTCCCCGGGAAATCAGCCACAATGGGATCTTTTCCCCTTCTCTTTTGGACCCCTTTGTGCTGTGTAAATAATAAAGCAACCATTTGCTGAAAGTTTCTGTTGTATCTGAGCCTGTTTCCATGAAGCACCATATAGCAACTCACTCAACAGCAGTCAGCTCTGCCATGCATCTCTTGTCCTCCATCAGCCTAGCCTGAGCAGTTACTACGGCAATGTCAGAGGGGAATGTGAGGGCAAGTGAAAACATCCACAACTTCTTGAAACCTGAATTCAGAAATGGCACATTGTTCTTTCTATCTCATCTGACTGGTCAAGCAGATAAGGAAACACATTGTCCCTTCATGGGAAGAACTTCTGAATTATGTGGATTCAGGGAAGGGTGAGGAATTGAAGCCAGTGATCCAATCTACTACACCTCTATTAGGGTAGTTTTATTTTTCAATTGAAATTATTTATTTTCATGCTTCTTACTGTGTTCTTTGAAGGCAGGGAAATGTGCCTAATTCAGACCACTGTTACAGGGCCATAATAAAAAATATATACAAAAAATGTAACAAGTATTATATATTAATATATATGATAATTTTAGTGAATCTATAATGATCAATATATATTTTCACATATTATATATCATATATTTAATGAAAAACAAATATATGAAAGTGGATGTATGTATAAATGTAAATGCACATATATATTTACCTTTATAGTTCAATTGTAAACATAAACATTAAATGTATGGCATCACAGCATCTGAGTAAATTATATGGCAACAATCTAGATGGTCCAAAGGGATGGTTATAGTTTTTGTTTCTTTTAATAAGAAACTACAGTTTCGTGCCTTCTAAAGTTAATACCATTGAAAACATAATTTGTTCAGGTGTTTGTATTGTGTTTGTATTAATTGTAGTTCTTTATTGTAAATAATTAGTTTATACATGACACTGTTGTACTTTCAGTGATCATTAATTAGTTTATTATATGCACGCAAAGTGTAGGTCAATATTAATGTCCCAATTTTACAGAAATAAAGCTTTCCTTTTCATAATCAGCATATAGATAATTGAAACTATTCTTACCATTTTTCCCTTCTGTATTCATAAAAAGAAAGTGGACGATTAGGTGTATTCCAGGACATTTTCTCAGCATTTTTGTATACTGATACAGTAAACAACTTTGATAACATGAATATAAGATGTAAAGTTTAGTATTGCTTTTCAACGTACAGGTAACTTTACTTAGAAAAATGTCAATGCTAAAAAATAAGTTATTTATATTACATGTTGTTTGGATTATCAAAAGAATAGATATTATGAAAGAATGTTAGAATACCTACAGACACATTTTGCCCTGTTTCCCTCTTGTCTCACCCCATTCCAGGGAGGTACAGTAGGTATAGTAGACAAGTGTTGTTTTTTCTTTCCTCTCTGTACAGTTAAGTAAATGAAAATATTTCAGAAATTTGTTCATAATTGCAATCAAAGTCATTAGTTACCTTGGCTATAAAACAAGGTGGAATTGTTTGCTATTCATTCAGATATATTTAGATTAGAAACTGCTATGACCAGGTTTAAAAAGCAAGTTTTGGAAAGTATGTGGGGGGATAGGGATCTCCACATATTACTGGAAAGCATATAAATTGCTACAAACTTTTAGAAAACTAACATGATAGTTTTCTACCACAGCTGAAAATGTCCAATATATTTAGTCCTTCAGAACATATCTACCATAGAAATAAAAGAAAACTAGTATTTATTTTTGTTTTTTGCAGCGTTTCCAAACTGAAATCATCTGAAATATTTTGAAAGAGTAAAAATATTTGAGTAAATTTTGTTATAGTCTTATAAATGAGTTAAACTAGATGCAATGGTCTGGAGTAATGCCATGTGTGATATATTAACTTTATAAAGCAAATTGCAGATTTTAAAAAATTAAGGTTTCATTTTAGGAAAACATTTTAACTGTATATTTCTGTTTATACAGGTTTTGTAAGTATATGTTATGTGTGGTTAGATCTCACTGATCTGCTATCATTGGTTACCTCAAGGTGTGGGGAGCAGGTAAGAAAGTTGAGTGGTAGCAATTATTAAATTTCCTTTTTTTTAAAAAAAGTCCATATTGTTTAACTTACTTCCCAGGCCTTAAATTACTTTTTACTTAAACATAAGAATAGTAAAGTGATATGATAAGGAGGAATTAAAAGAAAATATTCCATCTCAGTAAGTTTTTTGTTAGGAGACCTCATATAATGATTGGCTAGAGAGTTGAAATTATAGAAAAATTATAATCTGGAATAACAAAGACTAGCTTCTGATTTATTAGACTGGGTCCTGATTAGAAATGGCAACTTACAAGAGCCAATTGGTTTCTTTGTCTTCCCTTTCCTCTTGCTTTTTCATTTGAGTGTGTTTGTTTTAACTCTAAATAAGTTCTTCCAATATTAATGTTGAGACCCTGTCCTTTAAATTAAGACACATATGAAAAATAGGTTGCATAATAAAATTTCAATAGCACACAAGTTGTTTCGAACCATTGTTCAGTTTTCAAAGGTTGGACTGGAACTTAAGCTTGGCCCACATTTTCCTCTGTAGTTCATAAACCCTGACTATTTTAGAGTTATCTAAACACTAAAATACTGATTTCAGATCCAAGGCCCTGATAATTTTCATTCTGAGCCTTAAAATTCTCTCACCTTTAAATTCTGAGCCCATCTGGTTTCAATGTCCTTGCTGTAGCTTTCCCCAATTCTACTGTCAGTGTCTAACTCTTGAATTGAGAAACCTCTTCATGTCCGCATTATAAAAAGACAATCCCGGGGTTGAGGCAAGAGATAGAGCCAGTAGTAGAGGATAGATGAAGGCATGAAGGCTTGTGGCTGAATGTGGAAGAAACCAGCAGGCTTTGCAAGGTTTTGCCTTGGAATATTTATGACTCTGTGTAGGCAGCTAAGCTAGAGAAGGACCCAAATCATAAGCATTTATCTTTATTTCATCTGACTTAATAAATGATTAATGATTAATAATAAATGATTGCCTAATACTTTTCTCACCAAAATGATGCAGGAGAGTTAGCTATCATTTATTGAAAGCTTATTATGTGCTTAAGATTTTATAACAATTTACTCATTTAGTCTTCCAAAAAAATGTGGGCATTATCATTATTTATCTGTGTTTTACTTAGGAAAATTCAGCTAATAAATTTGTATAGGGTTACACAATAACATGTGGAACAACTGAGATTTGAACCTAAAAAATCTGGCTTCAGAGCCCCTGGTCTTATTGTGCTAGAAAACACCTTCTCTCCACTCCTCCATTCTTATTCCTTAAACAATAATAAGTTATAGAATTGATGAATGTACCTTTTTCACCATCCAAAACCTCTTTTTCTCTTAGTACAACACATATCAGATAAGAGGTTATGAGGAAAGCAGCCTAAATGAAACTCTTCATATTACTGTAGCATGTGTTTGGCACTAGACTCTCCAAAAGATATTTTTATTTTTAAAGAGGATACTTACTAAAACAAATTAGTTTCTAATTGGTGAAATGTCCAGTTGTGTAAAATCTGCAAGTAAATGATATAGGAATGTGAGAAAGAAATGTTTTTTAGCCAGGGTACCACCCATTAGCCAGATTGACATACAGCTCCCCTAAACTAAATTATATAGCTGCTTTGCCTCTGCACCTTCCGACTCTTTTATTTTTTCCTGTGTGTGTGTATGTGTGTGTGCTTGGCTTGTTGGTTTTAACACTGTACTTCTCATTGCAGTAGAGGTATTCTGGAAAAGTGCAGAAAATGGAAAATGTAAAGAAAATAAAGAAAGAGGAAGGAGGGATAAATAGTCATTTGAGATGACTATATATAGCCTCAGGACTACTAAGGAGAAATGATATTTAAATAGAAAAGTGACTTCATCAGTTTATTAAGATTTATTGATATTAACCCTTTTATATGCACTATATAAATTATTTTAGCACTCACAATGAAAATCCAGGATACATTCAAAAACATATTAACCATGTATATTCTCTTTCAAATCATCATCAAAATGTGAAATACAATACACTTGCTCACTAATTTAAATTAGCTACAGATCACTAAGATAAATGATGTTAAATTAATCTACTCAATATCCCTGCAAGATAAACCAATACTTTAATTGTGCTTCTCTATGCTATCTCCTTCCGCATATTTAAAAAATAAGTACTGAGAACGATTTCACCTATTGTAAGAATAATAGAATGAAAAGCCTAAAATCACTTTGTTGACAGAGATTTTAGAGAGATTTCTTCTAGGTAAAACTCTAATGAAATAATTTTATAAAAGTTAATAATACATTCTTTCCTTTACTTCAAAAGTTCTAGTAAGGAACTTCCTAATCAATGGAAAGCTACTAGGTAGCATCAACATGATTGAAATTTTGCCAAACATGAAGAGATATAATGTGAGATTGGTATACAAATCAATGCAGAACAGATAAGTATTTGTGTCTAATTCTCATGGATGAGATAGTCTTTTCCTCATTTCTGCACCTTTGTAGGGCGGTCCTATATGGAGAATGTCCTTCAGAGTGTGAAATTATCCCACGGATATTGTTGAACAAGTGAAGAATAGTTCAGGGATGTGGTCATCTATTCTGACTGCTTGTGCTTGTAAACTCTGCTCAGTTGAGAAAAAAATAATCATTATTATTTTAAATGATGATATATTTAATCAAGTGGATTTTAAATGTAAATGTCACTCTTCTTTTAATTCTAAACAAAAATCAAATTTCAAAGTGTAAGTGACTCTGAACAGACAGAAATTTAACTTTTAGAAGCAATATTTTTATTTCACATGACTATTGGAATATTGTCCTAGATCTCTGGTATCATGAGAAAGCCAGTTACATTGATATATCCCTTGCATGTAAGTAACTCACAAATCACTCTTCCAAATTGTTCTTTAGTTTTAGTTTCTAAAATTCCAAACGTTTGCATCATTGATTTAAGTTCCCCTGAAATGTATAATGGTAAAAACATTCTGAAAATTAAAATGCTTATATTCTTTTACCCATCCATTACTACTGAGGTGTTAAAATAATTTATTCCATTATATTAACGATTGCTTGATGCATCAAAAGATAATTTGCCATGTAATTTTGTTAAACCTGAAACTGTAGCATATTTTCTTGATAATACCATTAATATATCAAGAGTAAATAAAATGTTTAGTGGTAGGCACATTAATTATCGCCTTCATCTATCGGTGTTTAAAACTAAGAAATAATTAAATGTGCTTTAATAAGATATGGTTATGTGAAAGCAGGATCATTTATGAATTGCTAGAGGTGCGTAGAGCTGTGTTTCCCTTGAGAGACGGAATTTATGCCTAACACCCCGCTGATTGTTCAGGAGGTAAAGAACCAATAGCTGCATGTACAGAGGTTTAATTTAAAGTGTGTTTCTCACTAGGCTGCTCACAACACTTAATTAAACTCTGCTGTTTTGGCAATGACAAATGCTGTAGTGCAAAAGGAACCCGAGCTGCAGTGACTGAGAAGCTTTTGTAATTTCTTTCATGTGCACTGGCAGCCAGAACCGGGTCAGAAAAGAAAGCAAGAATAAAAGAAGACTCATTTAAGGTGTTTGGACAAAGTTGCCACTTTTAAGCATCTATTTTAGGTACCCAAAAGTGCTGCAGTATTTAAAGGATTTAATCATGTGGTGTTTGTGGAAAATATGGCATGTGACTGGGGAAAACAATTTGACGTCCATTTCTAAGTCATTGTGTCTTTTGTAAAACACCTCTTTTTCATTAGCAATTATACAACCTGAAAAAAATGATTGATTCATATTTAGATAAATATGTAGTATTTTTATTCCAAGGAAATATTTTAGCCTATACTTCATAGGTACTTTTGAGTATAAGTTCATTTTTGGTTTATTTTCAAAATTAAGGAAGTGTTTAATATAGGTCAAAGAACAAAAAGTCCAAATTTTTATATTTAGATAAAATTAATCACAAAATGATTAGAGACAACCACATTTTAACATTTCTTTTCTTCCTGTTGAAGTGATCCATTTAGGAAGTAGCATAAAAGTCCCTTTATGTGAAACTATCAACTCTTCCACCCAGGCTCATTTATATTAAGCAATGCTTTTAATGAGGCATAGATTCATGTCTCCATTTTTTGCATTATTCTTATTCCAAAATGAGATATAAGGTAAAAAGATAAAATACTGAAAAATACAATAAAAAGAGCTAACATTTATTGGATGTTTACTATGTGTCATTAACTATTTTCACAAGTGCAAGCACATTTAATCTCCACCCCAACCTGCATCTTTGGCACTATCATTATTCCTACTGTACAGATCAAGAACTGTGGTGCAGCAATATGAGAAATGTAGCTAAGATCATACAGTTAGTTGGTGAGAGGGCAAGGTGGTCTATTTCCAGAGCCCACACTCCTAACCACTACCAAACTATAAGCAGAAAAATGAAATCAAAGCGAAAAAGCCACATCCAAAACTGTTGTTTTTTTGCTCATTGCTAAAGGACCCTATTCTCCTTTTAAGAATCATATTGCCGTGCAAATTTAGATATCCTCCAATTCCTACCCAGGGAAAGAAAGTAAGTTAAGAAAGCACACAATATTGCAGAACTAATCAGTAGCAGAGCTAAGAATAAAATTTAGGTTTACTTAGTCTATTATTTAATTATTGATTAAAACATGGTTATTGCGTTAAAACTAAGATATTAAGAATATCCACTTGATTAATTTTATGGTTAAAAATTTTATCTACAGTGATTCAAAAAATTTGGTTGAATGATTCATTGTTCCTCTTTCTAAGTGGTATCATAATAAGTAATTTCATCTTATTTCATAGAATTATGGAAAGAATTTTAGAGCATAAAGAATATTGCCCTGATAGATTATCATTCAACCTTTACTTAAAAACATCCTTGGTGGAAAATCTCAACTTTGAAAGATAACTTTTCATTGTTGCAAAACTACAATCCACACCTTTCTGTCTTATTTCAGGTATTGGAATTTGCCGCATCGATTAGACAGTGGCCATGGCTCAGTGTTATCCAGTATCATGAAATTTGCTATAGAAGAACAAATAATAGTACAAAAATATTATAGAAGGCAGGGGAAGGGAATTAGCTTAGCTCACTCCTGTTTTAGATTTGGGCAGTTGTAGATTATGCTCTCTTTTAAACCTTATAATAGAGATTCCTAAATTAAATCATATAAAATCTTAAGTAGTTCGTGTACATTAAAAAAAATTGTTGAACTCTAGAATAACAAACAATTTTTTATCTTCTGTTTTTAGCAATGCAGGGACAAATATGACACTCACAAGGGAATAAGTGATAATTCTCGTTGTTATTGGAATACATTGTGTATTCAACTTGCCAGCTCCTAAGACATCCTACAGTAAATGTGCCACGTATGAAAAATTGTTCTGGGACATGAGAAAGACTATCTCCAAGATGAAAGCAGCATATAAAGCTTTCAATTGAGAAAAAGTTTTAATCCCATTCATTGGAAGTGGTGTCCTAGTTTTTTTGAGGTCTAGGAAGCCATGACAGACACTACATATAAGTCTTCCTCTTCTTTACATTAGGCCACTTCACCGTTAGCAGAAATCACACGTTCATTCATAATATCTCAGCTGAGCATTTTGATCGAGTGATTTTAGCATCCACCACCGACTTCTCAAAACTTTGTATTGTATCTAGGTAACTTTCAATATTTGAAAATCATTTCTTTCCTCTTTGAAGTTTATTTTCTACATACATATAAGACTACATTTATTACTTTAACTTCAGCTTAAATGCCACCTTCTCACAGATGCATTCTTTAACCATCCTATCAAAATTATGCTTTTACTCTCCCCTTTATTCTTTATCACAGAACCCAGTTTCTTTCATAGAACTTGTCAAATTTTAAATATTTATATGTACAATATATTAATTTCTATCTCATCTTCTAAATTATAAACCCAGGACAAAGGCAAAAATCTATATTATTCTCCATGAGAGCTTCAGCATCAACACAATGCTTGTCATTTATGTGCTCAGCAAATTTTTACAGAAAGAATGAATAAAAAATTGTCCAACTACTTATATATTCACTACTGTTTCTCCCTATGTAGCCTTTGTTTCTTATTTGCTGCTAGCATGGAAGCGCCTTTGCCTGGCTCTTTGCTCAAGAGATTTGGTCTTTGCCAAAAGTTACATTTTTCTTCTTAGAGCTGAGAAAACTATCTGGATGCTTTCACATTCTGAAGACTGAGATTACAAACCACAAGTATTCTGAAGTTTCCTAGGTATTTATCTGTAACAAGAAGCACATAGTGAGGGAGAGAGAGGATTTTGTAGATGAAAGCAGCTGGTGGGACAGAATGTCAACATTCTAATGTTCATTTTGCCATCTGACTACATTGTGACAGTGGACCTATTGTTCTAGCCTTTCTGATATGATATCTGTATTATTATATGTAATATGTGGGGATAATAAAGTAGCAGAATTGTAGTGAAGAATCAATTGTGTAATTATATTTGAAAAAGCTATGAAAAACAATAATTGTTATTAAAATTATAATTATACACATGTAAGTTACAATAATAATAATGGTACATGTTCAAGTTACAGCATTAATGGTCAGCATATTGAAAGTAAATAATATTCAGCAATTATTTTACACAACAAGCAATCCTTTCTTTGATTTGGTTTCAGTTTTTTCTATCTTTAGTAACAGTAATTTAAGTCAGCTCAAACATTCCATGCAATTGTTCTATCTCCCCTACTATGTATTTGGACAAATAAGGAAAATACTATAGTGGTGTAGATTGATAGTTACATATTATTCCTAGCATCAGTTAAATGGATCTTTTCTCTTTGGCTTTCCTGCATTTTTATTCCCTTAGATCTTTGAGTGGCTTCTGCGAAATCAAAGCAGCTCCCTCTTCTATATTCTCACCATTTCCTATATAATGTTTTTAAATGAACATATGCTGTAACGAAGCTTCGTGCATTTCACCTTTCTGAATTCTCAACTCTCTTTGCTCATATCCCATCACCTAACATGTAGTGATTATAGAATGTACTTGAGTGGGTAAGGCTGAACTTCACGTCCCCAACACATAAAGAAGCAATTCAAAAGAGAGTGAGCAATTCAGCCAGAGCCTATTTACCCTAGTCATTTATTTTAAAACCCTAACGCTAAAACCAGACCATTTTAAATGGTAAATAAAAGGCAGTGAAATTGATGAATGCCTTTTGGCAAGTACAGTTGAGTTTCCATGGATTTTATACATTATTGACACTGTCAGTGATTTCGGTGATTGTGGCTACAGCTGGGATGTTATTATTACCATGTTGCAGTACTTCTGTTGGGAGGCTATTCCGTGGTCACAGCTGGAAGTGTTAGTGGCATTTGATGTTCATGACCTGCAAGTAATTGTACCATTTTATAAGAGGAGTTCACGAAATCCACAGTCAAGAATTAAACCGTGCCCGACCAAGTGACTTATGCTGGTAGGCAAGAGAATGAACAAGAGTGGCCTCAGTCAGAATTCAATAGTTGCCACGAGAGATTGAGCAGGTCGTTGTGAGGGTAATGTTACTGTACAATGGCGCCAACTACATGGAAGTCTGGGGGTTGCTGTGTTGGCTCTGATACATTTCCTTCAAGGCTGTCTTTGGGGTGTGAATTTTGTATGCCTTTAAGGCCAAGCAAATTCTATTCTACATTGTGTGATGAATAACCCTTTCACTTTCTCTAATTTTTTCTTCAGATTATAAAAGTAATACATGTTCATTATGGATAATTTGAACAATACATCAAATAATAAAGAATAAATTTGAAATGACATTTCATCTTATCCCACAGAAGTAACCATTTTTAATATTTCTTTGGATATCTTTCTGAATATATATGCAGATATAATTTTTACAAAACTGAATTAATAATGTATATACTTCTTAAAATTCTACTTTTCCATATTTAAGATTATTATGTAAATAATGAACTGATTCTTACAAAAAGCAGGAATTTGTGCTTTTCTTTTATGCGTCTGAGCTAAATCAAAGTAAGTTGATCTGTTACAAAAACAAGAATTGAGCTTTTGGCAAAAACACAGTCTGTAAAATATGTATGACCTGATATATTTTTGGGGTCAACCTAACTATGATAAGGATCATGTCTAGGTAAATCAAGCAGTTGCTTACCATACATACTACAATGGGCATTGAGAAATACCTCTAATATCCATTGTCCCCAAACAATCTCCTTGTTGACAATTTCTGGTTATCCAAATCCAGCCATGAGGGATCAGCTTTTTGAAGCATAGCAACTCTGTATGCCGAAATCCTCTGTTGAAAAGCAAACAGTTTGGGTGCGGTAGGGTAAATGTATTATCAGTTTACTGACTTGGGTTAGTTTTCAATGTCCTTTGAAGTTTTGGAGCGCAGAGAATAGAAAGCTGAAGGAAAGGAATACAAGGCAGACAATCTGTGATGAGAGAAATGAGAAATACGATTATTACATTAAGCTGCAATTTAAATTTTTTCCAGATGTGTTACCAAAGTCATATGACAATCAAGATCACCACCTAAGTGCTGGACTTCATGTCGACCTGGTTATACTACTACAACAACAAACTTAATATGACCCAGAATAAATTTACTGCATTCTGTCACAAGTCAATATGTGCACATGCTGACTTCCTTATTTTAATAATTGTTCTATTTTCCCAGTAGTTTCAGCATTATAGTTGATTATCCCATTCCCTTGTGCCTACTCTTTAAAAATGTTGTCATAACTTGTTACTTTTATCTAAGTAATATCCATCCTTACTAAAAACCAGGACATTTTAATGTACTTATTACTTTCACCTGAACTATTAGAATAGCCCCCAAGTAGTCCCCTTCCCTCTAATATTTCCCCCACCAAATATTCCCATATACAATAACCCATTCATATTTACACCACATTGTTTAGTCTTGTATCTGCTGCTCAAATCTGTCAATAGCTCTTCGATGACAATAATAATTCCAAACAACTAATTTAATATTTAAGATCTCTAAATATAACCCAAATCTCACTTCCCATGCTTAAACAATCTACCTCCTTTCTGAAATATTATTCTTCATTCTACTTGATCTAACTAATGTTCATTAAACATATCCTGTTGCCTTTTCTCCCCTGTGATTTAGAACACATTGATCATCCTTTCTTGTATCTCCTTTCATTATTAGTATTTATCAAAATCATTTCCATCATTAAATGTGCATTTGAAATGGTACATTCTCCAGAGTATGGGACTGCATTTCCTCTTGCATCAACATTAGACTGGTATCTCCTTGAAGACAGAACTACACTTTCTCAATGCTGTGTCCTCATGATTCAGACAATGATTTCACAGAGCAGATGTTTGGTAAATGCTGATGGAATAAATATAGGTATGAATAAATTCATATCCTTGACAAATGGAAATATTTCAAGATAGGAGATAAGCTAATTGAACAAAGGTCTGAAATCAGGAATAAATATGATCTGTTTGAAGAGAATGAATGAAACCGGCAATGCAGGAGGTGTTTCCTGATTGACATTTCCTCGAAAATGACTGCATGAAATTTCTCAGTTGTTCTCTCATGCTTAATCTGCCTGCCTTGACCACATTCACTGGTGTGGTCCAAACCCAGTGATGTGGCACTGGAGCCTAGAGGAACAGAGGGCCCAGCATAGTTCATGCTGGTTTAAAAGGTAAACGAAAAATGTTTTATGCTATTTGGGTCTACCCAACACCTGGCCAGCCTCTTTCCAATGTAGATGGGAAAATCTCTAATGGAAATTAAAGCAAAGAAAAATCATAGTTTAAAATTAGATTCTTAATGGAAAGCTATCTAATTTTTGGTCGGAATTTGATTCTCTTATTTTGTTTTGTGTTTCTTAGTCAAATTCAGTTTGCATGAAAATACAATTCTTTTTCCTTTCCTTTTATTTTTTTATTAGAAAAGTTGTGGGTTTACAGGACAATCATGCAGTAAAATATAGGATTCCCATATACCACATTATTTTTGTTTGTTTGTTTTTTTAAAGATTTTTTTTTTATTTCCCCCCACCCCCTCATTGTTTTGTGCTCACTCTCTGCTCTCTGTGTGTTCTTCTGTGTCTGTTTGTCTTCTCTTTAGGCGGCATCAGGAGCCAATCCTGGACCTTCTGGAGTGGGAGAGAGGCACTCAATCTCTTGCACCACCTCATCTCCCTGGTCTACTGTGCCTCTTATTGTCTCTCCTCTGTGTCTCTTTTCGTTTCATCATCTTGCTGGGGCAACACTCCTGCAAGGGCCAGCACTCTGCATGGGCCAGCACTCTGCACGGGCCAGCTCTCCACCGGGCCAGCTTGCCACATGGGCCAGCTTGCCTCTCACCAGGAGGTCCTGGGAATCATGTTGTCGATCACATCTATCAGGGCTTCACTCCTTTTTGTGGCTGAATAATATTCCATTACATGTATGTACCACATTTTATTTATCCATTCACCCATTGATAGACACTTGGTTTGCTTCCATCTTCAGGCAGTTGTGAATAATGCTGCTATGAACATTGCTATGCAGATATCTGTTCGAGTCCCTGCTTTCAGTTCTTTGGGTATTGCTGGGTCATATGGTAGTTCTATACTTTGTGAGGAACCACCAACCTGTCTTCCACAGTGGCTGCACCATTTTACATTGCCACCAGCAATGAATGAGTGTTCCTATTTTTTCATATCCTCTATGACACTTGTTATTTTCCATTTTTTTTTTTTTTTTTTTTAAATAGCAGACATTTTAATGGGTGTGAAATGGTATTTCATTGTGGTTTTGATTTGCATTTCCCTGATGGCTAATGGTATTGAGCATCGTTTCATGTGCTGTCTGGACATTTGTATATCTTCTTTGGAAAAATGTCTATACATGTCTTTTGCCAATTTTTTAATTGGGTTATTTATCTTTTTATTGTTGAGTTGTAGGAATTTTAATATATTCTGGATATTAAACCCTTATTAGATATGTGGTTTCCAAATAGTTTTTCCTATTGTGTAGGTTGTTTTACTTTAATGATAATGTCCTTTGAGGTGCAAAAGTTTTTTGATTTTTAAAAAAATTTTGATGAGGTCCCATTTATCTATTTTTTCTTTTGTTGCTTATGTGTTGAGTGTAAACTTTAAGAAAATTTTGCCTACTGCAAAGTCCTGAAGATGCTTCTCTACATTTTCTTCTGGGAGTTTCTTAGTACTGGCTCTTATATTTAGGTATCTGATCTACACTGAGTTGATTTTGATATAAAGTGTGAGGTAGGGGTGTTTTTTTTTTCTTCTTTTTTTGCAAATGGAGATCCAGATTTCCCAGCAACTTTTGTTGAAGAGGCAATTCTTTTCTCAAATGTGTGGTCTTTGCCCCTTTATCAAAAATCAATTAGCTTTAAATTTAAGGGCTGATTTTTTTTGAGCTCTCAATCCCATTCCATTGGTCTATATGCCTGTCCTTGTGCCAGTACAGTACTATTTTAATCACTGGGGCTGTGTAAGAAGTTTTAAAATCAGGAAGTTTGAGTCCTCCAATTTCATTCTTCCTTTTCAAGATGGCTTTCGCTGTTCAGGGCCCCTTATGCTTCCATATAGATTTGAAAATAGGCTTATCCATTTCTGCAAAGAAGGTTGTTGAAATTTTCATTCAGATTGCATTGAATCTATAAATTGCTTTGGGTAGGATTGACATCTTAAGGATATTTAGTCTTCTAATCCATGAACAATGAATGTTCTTCCATTTATTTAGATCTTGTTACTTTTGTTTAACAATGTTTTATAGTTTTCTGTGTCAGGTCCTTTGTATCCTTGGTTTGATCTATTCCTAAATATTTGATTGTTTTAGCTGCTATTGTATATTGACTATTTTTCTAGATTTCTTCTTCCAGTTGTTCATTTTTTTGTGAATATCATATTTCTGATTTTCATTATTTGTATCCACTCTCTTATTTTCTCTATCAGTCTAGCTAAATGTCAGTTTAATTTACTTTTTTTTCTTCTTTTTCTCATTCTTCCAGTTTTGAGGTTAGGTCTCTGATTTAAAGTCTTTATGCTTTTTTTTTTTTCACTTAAGCATTTAGAGCTATAAATTTCCTTCCTAACACTTCCTTTGCTACAACCCATAAGTTATGGTATGTTGTATTTTCATTTTCACCTGCCTCAAGATATTTCCTAATTTCTCTTCTGATTTCCTCTTTAACAAATTGGTTGTTTAAGAGTATGTTGCTTAATTTCTACATATTTGTGAATTTTCCATTTCTCCCTCTCTTACTGATTTCTAGCTTCATTCCATTGTATTTGGTAAATACACATTGTATGATTTCATTATTTTTGAATTTATTGAGAATTGTTTTGTGACCCAATATGTGTCCTGTCTTGGAAAATGATCCATGTGCACTTGAGAAGAATGTGTACTGTGTATTCTGTTTTTGTTGGGTGCAGTGTTCTCTATATGACTGTAGGTCTAGATAATTTAGTGTATTATTCAAGTCTGGTACTTCCTAATTGATATTCTGCCTGGTTGTTCTATCCATTATTGAGAGTGGCATGTTAAAGTCTCCTACTATTAATGCAGAACCATCAACTTCTCCCTTCAATTCTGTCAGTATTTCCTTCATATATTTTGAGGTTCTGCTGTTAGGTGAATCTATATTTATAACTGTTACATCGTTGTGTTAAATTGTCACCTTTATCAGTACATAATGACTGTCTTTGTCCTTTGTAACTGGTTTTGATTTAAAGTCTATTTTACTCAATATAAATATAGCCACCCCAGCTCTCTTTTGGTTACTACTTGCATGGTATATTTTTTCCATCCTTTCACCCTCAACTTACCTGTATATTTGACTTTAAGGTGGTTCTCTTGCCGACAGTGTAATTTTGGATCATGGTTTTTAATCCATTCTTCCTGCCTTTTGACTGGAGAGTTTACTCCATTTACATTTAAAGTCACTACTGATGATACAGGATTTTCTTCTGCCATTTTGTTATTTTAGCCTTTGTAAGTTTTATACCTTTTTTGTTCCTCACTTTTGTTAATGCCTACTTTTGTATTTATTTGTGTGTGTTTTTTCTGTTGTACCGTATTGAGTGCCTTCTCATTTCTATCTGGATATATTTTTCCTCTGTTTTCCTTGTGGCTATGATGGGGTTACAATTTAACATCCTAAATATAGAAAAATCATATTTAGTTTGATACTAAGTTAACTTCAAGAGCATGTACATATACTTTTCCCATACTCTTCTGCAACCCCACCATTTTTTCAATACTGATTACCATTTATTTCTTTGTACATTGTATGTCTGAAAATATAGCTTTATCATTACTTTTTATACATATGCATTTTAACACATGTAGGAAGTAAGAAATGGAGTTACATACCAAATAATAAAATACAATAATACTGGCATCTATAAGTCTTCAAATAATTACTTTACCACAGGTCTTTATTTCTTTATGCTGTTTTGAATCACTGTCTAGTGTCTTTTCCTTTCAGTCTGAAGAATTCCCTTTAGCATTGCTTGTAGGTCAAGCCTAGTGGTGATGAACTCCTTAACTTTTGTTTATTTGTTTTGTTTATGTCTTAATCTCTCCATCATTTTTTGAAAGAATCACACTGGATATAAAATCTTTGCTGGCAGTTGTTTTCTTTGAGCACCTTAAGTATTTCAAACCACTGCTTTCTTGCCTCCATGGTTTCTGATGAAAAAGTTGCACTCAGTCTAATTGGGACTCTCTTGTACATAACACTTTGCTTTTCTCTTGCAGCTTTCAGAACTCTTTCTTTTCCTTTTCAATAGTATAATCTATATATGACTGGGTGTATTTTTCTTTATGTTTATCCTATTAAGTATTCGCTGAGCTTCTTGGATGTGCATATTCATGTCTATTGCTAAGTTTGGGAAGTTCTCTGTCATTATTTCTTTGACTATTCCTTCAGTCCCTTTCTCTCTTTCTTATCTTTCTGGGACTCCCATAATGTGTATATTGGTGTGCTTGATGGTGTCCCACAGCTGTCTTAGGATATTTTCACTTTTAATATTTCTTTTTTTTTTCTGCTCCTCATTGTGACTCATTTAAAGTATCTTGCCTTCAAGTTCACTGAATCTTCTGCAAGCTCCAATCTGCTCTTGAAATCTTCCTAGATATTTCTCATTTCAAGTTATTACTGTATTCAGCTCCAGTAGTTCTGTTTGATTCCTTTTAATTGTTCTGTTTGATTGCTTTTTAAAATTTCTGTCTCTTTTCTTAGACTCTCATTTTGTGCATTCGTTGTTTTCTTGGTATCTTTTAGTTATTTCTCTGTACTTTCCTTCATCTACTTAAACATTTTTAATATCAGTTTTAAAGGCTTTGTTCAGTATGTTCACATTCTCATGTTTTTCATTGGTGTTTTCTGTATTTTTGTTGTCTTCCTTGCGTTGGTCCATCATTTCCTATTTTTTTGGTTGTCTTGTACTCTTTTGTTGCACACTGTACATTTTAATATTTTAAAATGCTAATTCTGAGATTTATTCCCCAAATATCTGTTTCCTAATTTTGTTACCAGCAGGTGGTAAGACAGAGATTTTCTTGAGCTTCAGCCCTCTTATCCTGAAGTTCTGCTCAAAGCAAATGCAGTTTGCAAGGTTTTCGCTATCTTGCTGAAAGAATTTCTTGTACTGGGATTTTGCTTGTTAGCTGTTTTGAAGTTCCCCTGTTTAAAGGAATTTCATTGTCCCCTCTGTTTCCCAGGGGACAGGCTTCCCTTTCTCAGGTGTTTGAAGCCAGCAGGCCTTGTCCCAGACTGTCTGCCTCTATAGTTTCTTACCTTTCTTTCATTGTCTCAAACAGCTTTTGCCTGGAGGGAAAATTCTGGGAAGAGTGTCACCCCAGAGAGGACTTTCCAAAATCAGTCTTTCCCAGGCAAAACAAGCCCATGTACCCATGAAGCGGGCACTGACAAGGCTCCAATGTGCCCTGGGGAGGGGATCAGAAAGAACACCAAAAGCTTCTCCAGCAGCTCCCCAAAGCTGAGCTTTCCTGGCCTGTCCAGCATATGTGGCCCTTCAAATAACTGTTCCCCACAGACCTGTGGAGGTGCTACATCTTTAAATCTCTGCAGCCTCTGTCCCTGTCCAGGGAAGTTTGAAACAATGGCTGCCACCACCTTTGTCCATGGTGTGTTGAAACAATAGCTGCCCTCAGTGCCAGGCCCCAGTGATCCAAATTTGTGAATCAAAAGCCTTGATCAGTGATCAGTTGTGCTTGCCCCCTTTCTTGGGAAAGACTCATTTTATATCCCTTTCTTTCACCAGCAAGCTAGCCAGAGGATGCAATTCAGCACAAGAGTTGAGGATTGGCAGAGATAGCTGCTGCATGGAGAGATCAATTTACAGTCCTTACTGTAGTTTATCAGCTTCTTCCTCCCACTCATCTCTGGATGTTGTACAGTGTTCTTCTGACCTCCAGAATTTCAAAATAGTTGTTTCAGACAGTTCCTGTTTGTTTAATTGTTGTTTTGGAGGAAAGACTGAGTTCTGGACCTTCCCACTTCACCATCTTCCCCAGAAACCCCTCTGTATTTTCAAAGACTTTTTAAAGTAAGATTTCAATTGATGTGTGTTTTTGCTCTCAAATATTGATTCTAAATGTGAGGTATGTCAGAAAATCTTAAAAATAAAATACAATGAACTAAACACATGAAATACTGATTTCAAACATTGTTATTGTGTAGGTTTTGAAAAGGATGTATCAGGGAAAAGGGTAAGTTGAATCCAATAATACAAAAAGAAACTATAGATAATATTTTATATAGACCTGTTACAATTAGGAGGTATTTCTTACCAGACACTGAAGTAAAATCGGACAATATAATTAAACTATCAATTACACTAAAGACTCTTTCATTATTTAATATGGGGGACTCTAGAAATTAGGAACACCAAGAAAGTGTATTCTAAAACCCTATCAGTTATTCAAAATGTCATCAACATTATAAGGATGTACTGCCAAGGATGTTTAATATATAGTCTTAGAGTTACACTTAATATTACAGCTTTGTGTTGTGTTCTCTATTCTGTGCAAAAAATGTGGTGAGGAGGAAAAAAGTAATTTGAAGCTAAAATGTATGGATTCTTAAGTTATATAGAAAACCGATGTATGGGTGACTAGACACTATCAAATTTTAAAGAAAAGTTGCCTATAGTAATATTTACTTCATTGAATATATCTTAGTAAAGCAATTGCCAGCATATAATCCTGATAAGAAAGTTGAAAATTTTAATTCACTGTGGCAAAGAAGACATTTTTCTATAATAATATAATCAATAAGTACAGAATGTATCAAATAAAGGAAGTTTTCTATTTTTTATAGATTGATACAAATTAAAAATTTAATATGATGGAATTAATGTCTTTTAAAAGTTATTTTGAGGACATAATTTTAATTATTTGGAACACTTATGAATAGACATGGTTTTTTCCTCTATGTATTACATCTAGCATGTATTTTGAGTATAATTATATTGAAACATATAAGGGATATGTACTTGCAAAAAATAATATACTCTGTATTACACTACTCATATTTGCTTCCCATTTTACCTTTTTTGTGGCAATAAGGAAGGAAAAATATCTCTCAAATAGCTTATTGGCCCTTCTAAGATTTTTGGAACTAAAAATCATAGGAAAGGTCTGGCACAAATTGACTGTCCAGTAAGGATGTAGCTTGCTTACATGTTTTTAGTGCCTAACATGTAAGCACTGTGCTTATCCTGTTTTCCAATATTAAGTCATCAAGGAGCTTTGCCATGTGCCCTTCTATATTCTCAGGTGCAACATGTCCTCTTTTCTTTCATTTCCCTTCAATTCTGTCTTCCCTATTCAAAGAGATATACCTTGTAACTACATTAACCAGTATTGTCAATCTAGTATGCTACTTTATCGATTAGTTACAGGCTGTAAAGAACATAGTTACTTGGAACAAGTTTGGGATCTATCTTTCACGATTATATCCTTTCTCTTACTTTCCTACTCTTCCTATGTAAGACTGGTTTCACTCTCTCACCCGCTTCCCCCCTTCTTCTGCCGTTTCCTTGTGCCTGCTTCTCTTCCTCCCTTCCTTCCATGTACAGTATGTGTGAGTTAACATTCTATCCCATTTCAACCTTCCTGTTTTCTTAGAGGACCCAGCAGGCTATCTTTAGAGATGTTTTTCTTGCATTGTTATCACATAAAGCTACAATAGGGAGCAAACCAAGAATATCTTTAGAACTTGGTAAACTGGTCTTCAGAGAATTCCTTTCCTGGCGCTCACAGTAGAAATTAATGAATGAAAAGAGGTAAATTTCTCCTTCTTCTCTCTCTACTTTAAAGCTTAGTCAACCTTAAATACACACAGAGCTTACCTTTAAAAGCCCCATGATCTCTGTCCAATTAGTATTTTTGTGGGAGAGCTTTGCCAGATGCCTCAAAGTCCCTTTATGATGATGTCAGGGTTATCTAAAAATCCGAAAGATTCAGATGTTGTGGTTTTTCAGAAAGTAATGAAAAGTGTCTTTGTGCTGACTGAAATGTGTGAACAGAAAGGAAAGAGGGTTAACTGCTTTGGGGCAGAGTGAGGATGAGATTACCTGAACTCTGCTTCTCTCCAGTGGCTACAGGGGCAGTTGTTCTCAACAGGGCTCACAAAATAGATTACAGAATAAGAACATAGCTTTAAAAATTATTGCACAGGTCCATCCAAATCCCATAGTGAACTGTGTGTCTGAGCCACTTTTACTTAGATATTTAGCCCATAAGATGCAGCTGAACTTGAAATTGGAAATAAAATGTATTTTAATTATATTTAGATAACATGGATGATTAAAATACATCATGCAATATGATCAATATTCACATCTGTCTAATCTGCCTTGAGAGTTTTGTAATCTGAAATCATAAGAATACTTTTATTTTAAACATTCCTCAAAATCTGGAGAAGGTGAATAAAAAATATTTACTTATCCTATTAAAACCAATCTAGATATTTTGGTATACTTTCTTAAAAACTTATATCCTATAAATTAATATTTAATTTTTATTTATTGGCTCTATCTGTAATACCAAAATAATATATTTTGTGCAAGAAATGAAATAATACTGGATAAAGGTATATAAAGACAAAGTGAAATATTTCCTTTCTACTCTGCTGTACTCCTCCAAGCACCATTCTGAGAAGTTAGTATAAGAAAAAACTCTTGTATAGTCTTAAACACCATTTTTCTTTATACAAAAATATATTGTGTTTGTTTTTACAGAATTTCAATCATATCACACACACCACTTTGCATGTTTTAGTTTATGTAACATAAAACAACCTATAAGTTAGTAGACATAATTCAAACTGGATCATATTATAATTGCTTTATATGTATGTGTACACACAGATATATATTTAAATGATCAAGAAAGGAATGTTTCATTCCTCTTTATTTTTGAAGAATTATTTTTTTCTTTTGTTTCTCACCTCCCTCCTGTCTCCTCTGCATTTCTACCTTCATGGCTCACCTCCCAGATATATGTAAATGAAGTGGTGTTAACCCCTGCCAATGGTGGCATCACAATTACTCATGCTTGAGATGTAGAGCACGTGTTAGTGCAGGTATCAATGAGGCATTCAGTTATGTAGTGACTGTGACAGTTGCATGATATGCTGGTATAACGGTCTGGAGTATTAAGTGGATATGGTGTCAGGGAAGGGACTGCATGGGTCCAAAAGCATGGGCTCTCTCTCAGCAAGGTCTACTGAGTGATTCTCACTGCTGAATGCCTGATCTGCCAGTAGAAGAAACTGATGCTGAGATCTCAATGTGCCAACATTGCTCAAAAAACCATCAAGCCATTGTGTGGCAAATTGATTATATTTGATCCTTTTCACCTGGAGGAGGCAAGAATTTGTCCTAAGATTGACATTTCATAAAAAGTGTTGAAGTCCTTCCTTCCTTACTGAAGTACCTCCACTAGCACTGCTATGCCAGGACTTCTAGAACACCTACCTCATTGTTCAGAAACAACCAGCCTAATAAAACAGTAGAATTACCTGTTAAAAGCTCACCCAAAGAGTCAGTTTAGTGACAACATTCTGTGAGGTTGGTTTGAGGCAGTATATGAACTGAATCAATAGACTGCATATTTTGCTGTGTCTCCCAACAGCTAGAGCACAGGAATCCAGGATACAAGAGATGGGAATAGAGTTAGCATTTCTTACCATCATTCCCAGTGATCCACTTGCAGAATATGTGCTCCCATTTCTGAAATTTTAGACTCTGCTAGATTAGCGGTCCTGGTTCCCGGTTGGGGAAGATATCCACCAAGAAGTAACTACCACTTGGTTACTTTGTTCTCCTCATGCCAATGTTCCAAGAGACAAATCAATACATTACTAAACACATGGGAGTACCTGACTCTGAATATCAGGAAAGGCTTAGGTTGCTCCTATACAATGGAACAGGGAGAATTATGTCTAGAAAGTGTTGGTACACTGGAAATCTCTTGGTGATTTTGTGTCCAGTGTTAATGATGAAGAGGCAATATGGGCAATTATGAGCTGACAAAAGTAAGGCAACTGAAGAATCAAACCCTGGTGGATAAAATTTGAATCATTCAACTAAGCAGGAAAGCTACCTAAATGATGACTAAAGGGGAAGAAACTCCAGAATGGGTCAGAGGAAGGAGATCCTGAAAGAAAATTATGATCTCAGGACAATTACAGCATCCCCCTTCACCTTGAAGAGGGCTCATGATGGACTGATCTTAATGGAATGCAAAAGCAGACTCTATCAGACACCTCTTATATGTAACTGTAGATTATCTCAGCCTCATCTCCCTCTTATTCCTGCGTCTCCTGTAAAACCAATACCATGAGAGTTCAACCAACTTCATACAGGTGCTAACTCATTAGCATCATGTCTCAGGTATGCACCATGTGCTTCACATTTCACAGGAAGTACTATAGGATCAACCCATCACTTATCTGTATTAGTGCCCAATTCAAGAAAGTATCTTTATATTGACTTCCCTTCAATTCTCCATCCTGCTCTCTAATTCTTAGATCACATTCCCAATTAAACCTGGGGAATACAGGCTGAGATATCCCAGGGTAGAGACCAAAAGGAATGAAAAAATGGTTGAATTTAGGATAGATTCTCAATGTAGTGATATAAGACTGAAATTTACTTTATCAACACACTTTTGGTGTAGTGATTGTGGAGTGGGTTTATGAGAGAATAGGACAAGCTGAATTGGAGAAAGCAAGTATGGGCAATATTTTGGGGAAATTTGTTGTAATGTGCCCTCTTAATTTTGTACCATTGTCCTCCTTTTCTATTGTTATGTCAACACCTCAGTGTTTTACTACTTAATCTGTATCTTTACTACTGTTTCTTTATAATAGAATTAGATTTGTCCACTTTTATGATCTTCAAAATTATCTTGACTATTCTTGACTCTTTGATCAAACATACACAATTTAAAATCTATATTTATTTTCTTGGTTAATAACTTCTCCCCAAAGACCATTTTTATTTGCATTCTCCTAGATTTTCTTCTAAAATTTTTATTGTCCTATTTTTCACTGTTAGGTGTTTTATACACTAAAAATTTCTTTTTGTAAAAGGTATGAAGTGGTTTTCCATATTTATTTTCTCCCAATTGAGTAGTCTTTCATGCCAGCATAAATTGTTGATTAAACCATCCTCTTTTCTCCTAACTGAATGCACACTTATTTTTATATTTAAATATCAAAAGTGTATTTCTGGAATCTCTATTCATTTCTACTTTTCTATTCATCTGGTTAAGGTAGGGCTAGCCTGCTAAAACCACATAACCAACCAAATTGTAATTTAAAGAAAAAAACAAGTCTCTTTTCTTTTTACGTAATTCCGACATGAATAATCCGGTTTGGTGTAATAGACTTAGCCCTGATCATTGACGATCATGTCACTCTTTTCTGCACTGACAACATTGCCATTGTCCACATATAAACTAGATTGCTGCCATGTCCAGATTCTAGCTGGAAGGAAGGGGTTTGAGTATGGAGAGGCATGCTTGAATATTTGAAGTATACAAAAAAGGGGAACACCGTGAATTCTGCTCACATCTCATTGTGAGAATTTAATCACAGTCACATGGCTAAATCTAATTGCAAGGAAGTTTGCGAAATGTTATTTGCCTGGAAAGTCATGTGCTCAGTTACAAATGTTTTGCCATAGAACAGGGGACGAGTTGATTTGTGTAGACAACTAGAACTCTAATCACATACCTATACGAATACAATACTAATTTACCAATTTAATTACATATGATCTGATATTGCAAAGCCAGTGCCTTCCCTCATGCTGCTTTTTTTTATATTTCTTGAGAATTATATTTAAAATGTTCTGGTCTGTAAAATGTATTTTTTAATTTACAAAACACTGATATTTTTATATTAAGTTTCTCACTAAGAACATGGCATTGCAAATTGTTTGGAAAATGTTTATGTTTAGTAAAATTTATAATGTTATTAATATAAGGCCATACCCTAATTAAACTTATTTTCATTATTTTATAATTTCTTTCACTAATATAAATAGAATTTTTTCTGTTTAAATTAAAATATTTTTTTTTACCTAGAGTTTCCTAATTTTTCTGGGTGTTTGTGGAATCAAAAAGCAAAGGATTTGTTTCTTCTTTCACAATATCTATATATTGCAAAACTATATATCTTTTATATTAAAATAGATCAAATAATTTCAGATTTTTATATTATTAAATTTAGTATCACCATACTGAACAATCAGAGGAAGGGAAGACTTCTCTTTCTTATCTCTGTTATAATTACATGGATAAGCTCTTCTATTTAATATGATAGTCAATGTTATGTTTTTGGTAAATCACTCTTATTATATTCTAATAATACTCATATTACTTAGAATATATTAACTAGAAACGACTAGTGAATTTTATCATGACTTTAGTATATATTGAGATATATTTATTTTTTCTTTTCTTACATGTAATGATCATGAATTATATTGATTGTTTTCTTATCAGCGAACCACCCTTACGGGTCAAGCAGATTTGCTAATACCTGAGAGTTTTCTAACACTAGTTACAAAACACAGAATAGAAAATAAAATAGGAAAGAAGTGTAGAAATATAGAAATTACACATGTATTAACGCCTTCCTCTCCTTCCTCCTTAACTCACTTGGATCGCTCAGTTATGTTTTCCTCTTCATCACCTTTGCCAGTGCTGTAGTTAAAGTTTACAACTGGATTTTTGCACTAGTTTTCTAAATGTTTTCTTCCCCCTGTTTAACCAGGGTCCTTTACCTTTCACTCTACTGCCTTTTAAAAATAAGATACTTCTAAAATGGAAGTGTTATCATGCAACTTCTCTGTACGACAAATTCCAAACTACTTATTGTAGCATAAAAGCCATAGTGATATGCCTGCATTTCAGTCTTAGATCTTATTGTATTCCCTCACATGCCCTTTAGTATAGTTTAACCAAACTACATGGACTCTCCAAAATCACAGCAAACATCTTTTCCTTTGACTATGTGATTACTTTTACCATGAATGCCCTTATTACTCTAGATGACTTAGGGAACTTGCTTCTTAAATTTGCTTTTCATCATCAGCAAACAATGATTATTTGTTACCACATTTCCAGTAGGTTCACAACTTAACTTCTATTTTACTTCTTCAGGCATTGAGGAGAAACATTCAAGACATTGTTAAGTAATCTTAGTCTTAATCTTTTTCCATATTGCCATTGGAAATATATTAGTTTGTATCATATTTTTTATTACATGTGAAGAAGGATGAAGATGAGGAGAAGGAAGATGAAAAAACAACAAAACGTTTGAATTACAATATATTTTTAAATAATGCAGTTTTATAACTTCAAGTGTTAGAAGAAATGTTAATAAGGCTAATACTGAATTGTCTAGAAGACATCCTATAAGGACTACAGTATAGAGCAGATAAATATGTCACTATTTATTGTAAAAAATTGTCTCTTGGGGTTAAATAGTAATCTTCCTTCATGCAAATTAAATAACCTTTCACTCTTGCATGATCTGTTGCAAGATGGACTTCAATCTAAACAGTGTTCAAATGATCATGAAACCTCAATTATTGCTCTCTAAATCAATTAATATACAGTTGGCCCTTAAATAAACTGAATTTTTGTAAAAAGTCTGTATTAATACAAAACAATTTCATAAAATGCTTAATCACCAGTGAAACTCAGACCTTATATTGTTGATGTTCTGATTTGGAACATTTTATTTATTGTAATCATTAGAACAAATTAATGTAAGTATTATTGGTGGAGAGTCAGTATAATGTGGTTAAAATCACAGGATTTGGGGTGAGACTCCATTCATTGAATATCATCTTTGTCAGATTTCTTAAATTCTCTCTGCCTCCTTTTCCAAGTTTGTGAAAGGAGATAAGACAGAACATACTTCATTGGTTGAGCAGTGCTGTACCAAGTGTAGGTGGTAGGAGTGGTCACCCAGCGCAGGCAATAAGGGGTTCATTGTGAAATATAATATAAAAGCAATAAAACTGAAAATGCCATTCTGCTTTTTATATTCACTATGTATTGGAAGTTTTTAAAAAATGCTAATAAGAACATATTTTTAAAAAATAATCACTCCTGCCTATTTGAACAACTGCTATTCCAATCCCCCCCACCAACCCCTCAGCCCTCAAGAATATCACTAGTTTGGGTGAAAATTTAATTTTATGTTTTTTAAGAAATGTTTAGTATACTTCCTGGTCCTTGTTATGTAATTTTAAAAAAATATAATTGTGACTTGTAATCAGCATATCATAGAATTTCATGTGGAAAAATCTATTAAAAAATCTAAAGATCTGTTATATACATATTAATAAAGACGATGATTTTTTAATTGGGGATGATGAAGAAGTTATTTTGGAACACAGCCCCAGCAAAGAACTGGATTTATGAATGTCACCAGAAAGTAGGGATGAGAAACCCATAGTCCCTTGCTAAGTCAAGTTGTAGCTGTGTCTCCTGGTGCCCCTTAACTGTCCTGGGACACTGCATCAGACCTGACACTGCTCATATTATCCCTGAGACAAGTAATTACAGAAACCCAGTAAGGGTCAGAGATCCAGGATTGTAGCACTGAAGGACCTATTACAACACAATAAGTGATTTTTATATTCCTAGAAACATGAACCCTCAGGGCCGTGGGCCAGTAAATAGAAAAAGGAAACAGAAGTGTCATTTTTGCCAGATTTCCTTTTTGACAAATGTAAGACAATCAAACAGCTTTTGCTCTAGTAACCTTGGTTTCAAGAATGCTCTATTTTATGATCCATAAAAGTAAAGGGTATTAACGAACATGGCAATTATCTCAGCATATGCTGGTACAGTACAAACCTCCCTCTGAACTCTGCAAGTATCTGGGTTGAAATAATGTTGACACCAAAGAAAGACAACCCCTGGCATCTTTTAACCTTACCAAAATACAGTGAGTCACTAGAAACAACTAGACTTGTTTAGAAGACTCTGCTTTGGTACTAGGGGTGGTTCCAGGGCAGGAAAAAAGTAGCACTATCTTTTATTTCATGTGGCTGGTCGCAGTCTTCCACTAGTGTTTCTCCTGTTTCCTTCTGATTCTAGACCTTTTCTTTACAGAGCCAAGGGCATTCCCAATTTAAGCCTGAGGTACATAAACCAGCATTACTCTGGAATGAAAGTAAAGGAGAGAACACAGATTTGGACTGGTTCGAGTGAGGATAAGAAGAATGTGAAAAAAACATGCCTGTGTGTTCTGCCTTAAAACAAAGCCAGGAAGAATTTAATCTTCATTAAGCAGAGGTTTCCCAAAATACTCCAGCTAAGTAAAACTCTTTCTATAGATATATAATCCAGAACAAAATAAAACAACAAACTCTGGGTTTATATTGCCTAGCTACAAGTTTCTAAGTCATAAAAACATGTATTATATGACAATAGATACACTATTCCAGGCTCAAATGGTGGCAGGCAAAGAGAGGGAAGAAGCAACTAAAACTTCATGGCATAGGAACAGTACGTGAATTATTTTCTTAGGCAAAAAGAATATTTTAATATAGGTACTTGCCTGCTTGGACTTCTGTACAGTGTTTACATAAAGAGAAAGATATGTCTTTGCCTAGGATTTTGTTGTTGCTGTTCTTTTTAATGTACAGTTTAACTGGTGTCAAGGTATTGGAGTATTTGTTTCACAATTATTTTTTCCATTCATGGAGTTTAAGAGAGTAATTGATATAATTAAAATGTTCAATGCTGAGTTTCCTTATTAAGTCTAAAGGAGGTCAACAGGTATATATACATTTAATATTTTCTGTATCTTGAACTTTCCATCCATCTCTTGCCCAATTTCTTTTTTTGATAGAGAATGGAACAAGTGCTTAAAGAAATGTTTTGTTTTTGTTTTTGTTTTTACTCCTTTTCCTGTAGATGTATGCTTGCTGAGTAATTTAATGGTAAAGTAGAAACAAATAACTATCAATGATGAAGTACAATTGAATTATGCTTAGTTTTGCTTTAAATAAAGAAAGAAATTATGGGGAAAAAAGGCCACAATGCAGCAAAGATAATTTAAAACAAACAAAATTCCACATTAGATATGCTTAACATATAAAACAAAGAATTATCACTTTAAGTATTATTCCTGATTAGAAATGCTTTATTTGACTGTGGTGGAAATTAATTTACCTGAGCATTATTTCATTCTTGGTTTTATTCTCCTAAAGTCAATTAAAAATATGCAAAAAATATTATAAGTGAAAAAATGTGTAAGTTTTAGATTATTGTCTATCACTTACCCTACCTTAGTCAATCTTTTTTCTAGAGTAACTGCATCATTTAGAATTAAATTATTATTTTCTATTTTCAATCTCTGGACAAATTCTGTTGCTTCTATTTCCATAATGCCTGGACTCATTTCTATTTGGTCCCTTTCTTAGTATGGAACTTTTGCCAGGATTTTTCAATAAATAATCTTCTAACTGGTTTCTCTATCTCAGGTAAGTCATCATTTAATTGGAACTATCCATTTCCATCATGTTATGTTATTAAAACAAAACTTTGGTAATGTTCCTGAATTAATCAGTTATTTAACTTGAACAGTAAATTAATGTTAATTTTATTTTATCATTTATAAAATAAGTATAATTAGTACAATGCTTTTACAAATTCATAATTCTTATAAGCAGACATATTAATAGTTAAAATCCTTGTATATAAAAAATGCAAAATAAACATTGACTTATCTAAACTAAGTGTTTATAACCAATATCCTTTGTAAATTTGGATTTAGTGACTGAGTAAAATCAATAGCTAATTTTGATTAATCACCCTGGCTAATATGAGGCTTATATTCTATGTCTTTCAAAGATTAATGCAATAAATTTTCTCTTTTGATGTTCTTTGACATTTTGCAAATTAAATGGAGCCTTAAATATGATCCTCTTCAGAACAAAAGTGGACAGAATCCTTTGTGACTACTTTATTAACTTCTAACAGAGCACTCAAATCATGATCCCACAAGACAACTGTTCATTTGACAGATGATGATTATTGTTATTATATTTAAGATCCTTCGCTCTTTAAACTTTGTTTCATGGAATAGTGAATAAGCGCACATAGATGAAACCTCAGTCAGAGATTTAGAATGGTGAAAGAATTAAGCTTATTATGATGACATCCTTTCATTAAAATTGTTGAAGCACTGCTTTATCCTGGCAAGACTTGTAGTGCTATCTGATATGATATGCTGAATACATATCATTCTATGGCTCTATCATACATGAATGATAATGAAGATTATATAATAATAGTAATAACAATAATAATCATAACATCACAAGGCTTATTTAGTGCCAGGCACTTTGCTGACTGACTTATATACATTAACTCATTTAAACCTTTCTAAAACCCTATGAATAAGGTACTATTATCAGCTACCTTTTAATTGAGGTAGAAATTGGGGACAACTTCATTTAATGATTTTCTTAAGACCACAGAGCTAATAAGTGGTGGAACTATATTTTGAACCCAGAATCCAGAACTCTTAATCTTAACTAGTATAACATAATTCTTTTTAACTCAAATTTAAGAGCATATAGTACATATAGTACATAAGGAGTTTTGTAAGGCAACTGGGGGATTTTAAGAATGCTAAAACATACTTCCTTAGTTTTAGAAACTAAAATTTTGATTAAAAAAAAAAAAAAGAATATGTGGTAATATAAGGAAGACTAAAATGTCAAGAGTCTCTCTCCAAGAGTGTTGTTCACTTTTATAAGCCTATTATTTCTGTGTTTCTATATGCTTGAACTATTCCTTCTATGCTCCCTTCCTCTCAGAATCCTCCATGTGCATTGGCCATTTTATGTAAAGTCTTTTCTATTCCTCCAATAGCAAGACTTACTCAGCCTGGTATTTGGACTTGTATTTAGGACTTTGGGCTGCTATGTGTCAGATTCTTTGATAAAAACTTTGCAAATGAGAAATAAAAGTACAAATAGCAGCAGCAGAGTCATCACCACAAGTAGTAAAAAGACCACCAGAGAAGTTGATGCAAAGATATACTGACCTGCCAGACAATGATGGCACTTTGAACACATGTATTAGCCATTATTCCCTCCAAAATTATTTTTAAAACAATAGAAAGGTGTTTCAAAAAGAAGAGTGGAAGGTTGATGAATAATTCACAACATCAAAGTGAATATAGGAAAGGAGAATAATAATTTTTGAAGCTTGAACATAGACAGATGAATGGTCACTGACATAGAAGATGCCAGAAAGATGAAATGTATAGTTCATTCTGGAAAAAAAGCCAAGAAACAATCATATACACATTAAGAAGCACTATCCCAGTCTTGTTGATTGATCATAGATCATATTTCTGGAAATGAGAAGGAATGTGAAACAAAAAAAGCATGTGACAGACTAAACAATGTTTAAAGATGTAGCAAGATTACAAATCTCCTACTTTACTTATGGCAGCAACTGACTTCTCAACTCCTGCAAATGACTGAACATTTAAAACAGAGGGTCTCTAAACTGAGAATATTAAGAACTGTTTCAGGGAGGATTGTTGGAAGATGGCATTGGGATTAGTCAGACAAGGCTCAACTCTCTCCCAAAAACAATGGAGAAAGAGCCAACATCTGCCTGAGGGGCCTGCTTTGGGGTCAGCAGACCAGGACAGTGCTTCACAATTCCCAGGAGGGTGAGGGACAGAGAGACCAAGAACCAGAAACAACAACTGTGAGTTACTAATTTCCAGCCATTAGGAAGGGTTCCCTTCCCCCACCCCCAAGATATTAAGCAGAGGTAAAAACCCTGTCCCATTGACTGAGAGGGGAGCAGAACTCTTCCTCTCTGTCAGCTGTTACAAGGGAAAAGGGAGGGGGAGACAGAGGACTTTTCTTCAGTAAATTTGGTCAGCAAAGTCTGCTTTGAATCTCAGCTTAGGCCAGACCAAAACAAAGGAAAACTGAGAGAGTTACACCTCTGTGCCATCTGCTGGCTGTTGTGAAAATTGCATGGGCAAAAATAGCACTTGGGTCTGTCTGTTCACTAACTTTTGAGAGTAGTGAGTACCTGGCACAATTTTGATATCTTAAGCTGTGCAATTTTAAAGATTTAATATAAGTTGAACCAAATATAAAAGAAGAGCTGTGAAAAAAGAATAGCAATAGGCAAGAGAAAGAAATTGGCCATTAGAGTAAAATCACTGACATATTCAGATGCCTTGACATCAGCAAAAGATTACAAGCCATACTAGGAAATAGGAAGAGATGGCCCAGTCAAAGGAAAAAAAACAAATATCCTGGAAAGATAAAGGATTTAACACAATTAATCAATGATAATCAAACAATTTTCATAAATCAATTTAAAGAATTGAAAGAAAATATGACTAAAGAGATAAAGGATATTAAGAAGACACTTGGTGGGCATAAAGAAAAATTTGAAAGCCTTCAAAAGAAAGTAACAGACCTTATGGGAATGAAAGACACAATGGATGAGAGTAAAAGTACATAAGAGCAGAATTGAATTGTGCAAAGACAAAATTAGTGATTTTGAAGACAGAACATCTGAACTGGAAAAACTGGAGAGCAGAAAGAGAAGAGAATGGAAAAAATGGAACAGAGTCTCAGGGAATTGAATGACAATGTGAAATGGAAAAACATATGCATTATTGTTATCCTAGAAGGAGAAAAAATGGAAAATGGGCAAAAAGAATATTTAAGGAAATAATGACTGAAAACTTCCCTACCTTTATGAAAGACATAAATATCAATATCCAAGAAGGAAAACACACCCCAAACTGAATAAATCAGAAGAGACCTACCCTGAGACACCTACTGTAGAGAATGACAGATTACAGAGATAAAGAGAAGATTCTGAAAGCAGCAAGAGAAAAAAAAAGCATCACATTCAAAGGAAATTCAATAAGATTAAGTGTCAACCTCTCATCAGAAACCATGGAGGAGAGAAGAAAGTGGTATGGTGTATTTAAGGTACTGAAAAAGAAAAACTACCAGCTAAGAATTCTCTTCCAGCAACGTTGTCCTTCAAAATTGAAGAGAAGTTCAAAGTCTTCACAGAAAATCTAAAACTGATAGAATATGTTACTGAAAGACCAGAATTACAAGAGATACTAAAGGGAGTGCTGTAGCTTGAAAGGGAAATAAAAGGGTGAGAGAGTAGGAGAAGAGTGTAGAAATGAAAATTATTAGAAAGGGTAAATTAAAGGGTAAAAAGATAGACAATAGTATGATATGACAACAGGAAGCCAAAGGTCAAAATGGATGAAGTAAGTAATGCCTTTACAGTAATAGCATTGAGTGTTAATGGATTGAACTCCCCAATCAAATGGCAAAGACTGATAGAATGGATAAAATAATATGAGCCATCTATATTCTGTCTATAAGAGACTCACCTCAGACATAAAGACACAACCAGGTTAAAACTGAAAGGTTGGAAAAAATATATTCCATGCAAATTGGAACCAAAAAAGAGCTGGAGTGGTGGTACTAATATCAGACAAAATAGATTTTAAATGCAACTGTTATAAGGAATGAAGAAGGTCATTATATATTTAAAAAGGGACAAAGCAAGAAGATAACTAAACTAAATATTTATGCACCTAACCTCAGTGCCCCAAGATACACAAGGCACACACTGTTAAAGCTGAAGGGAGAAATAGATGTGTCTACAATAATAGTTGGAGATTTCAATACATTACTCTCAGTATTGAATAGAACATCTGGAAAGAAGATAAATAAAGAAATAGAGAGCTTAAATAATAGATTAAAAACTAGACCTAAAAGACATTTATAGAGCATTGTACCCCAAAACAGCAGGATGTACATTCTTTTCAAGTGCTCATAGATCCTTCTCCAAGGTAGACCATATTTTGGGTGACAGGACAAGGCTCAATAAATTTAAAAAGATTGAAGTTATACAAAACAGTTTCTCTGATCATAACAGGATGAAGTTAGAAATTAATAATGGACAGAGAAAGGGAAAATTCACAAATAATGGAGATTAAAAACACACTCTTAAATAATCAGTAGGTCAAAGAAGAAATTGTAAGAGAATTCAGCAAATATCTTGAGATAAATGAAAATAAGAACACAACATATCAAAACATATGGGATGGGAAGTGGATGTGACTCAAATGGTTGCGCTCCTACATGGGAGATCCTGAGTTTGGTTCCCGGTGCCTCCTGAAAAAACAAAAATGAACAACAAGTAAAACAATGAGAGATGTGTCTCAGTGGTTGAGTGCCAGCTTCCCCCATATGAGGTCCTTGGTTCAATCCCAGGCCCCTGGAACCCACCATCCCCCCGCCCCAAATAAAACCTATGGACACACAAGGGCAGTGCTGAGGGGGAAATTTATGTCCTCAAAACTTATATTAAAAAAAGAAAAAAGAGCTAAAACTGAAGAAATAACTGCACACTTGGAGGAAATAGAAAAAGAACAGCAAACTGATCCCAAACCAAGCCAAAGGAAAGAAATAGTAAATATCAGAGCAGAAATAAATGAAATCAAGAACAACAACAACAAAAACAATAGAGAGCCTCAACAAAACCAAAAGTTGGTTCTTTGAGAAGATCAACAAAATTGATAAACCCTTAGCTAGACAGACAAAGAAAAAAGAAAGAAGATGCAAATAAATAAAACCAGAAAGGAGAGAAGGGATATTATCACTGACCCCACAGAAATAAGAGTGATCATAAGAGGATACTATGAACAGATGTATGCCAAAATCTAGAAAATATGGACAAGATGGACTTATTCCTAGAAACACGCAAACCAACTACACTGACTCCAGAAGAAATAGAAGACCTCAACGAACCAGTCACAAGTGAAGAGTTTGAAACAGTCATCAAAAACCTCCCAAAGATGAAAAGTCCAGGACCAGATGGCTTCACAGGTGAATTCTACTAATCATTCAAAGACAACCTAATACCAATCTTGCTCAAGCTCTTCCAAAAAAATTGAACAGGAAAGAATGCTTCCAAACTGATTCTACAAAGCCAACATCACCCTAATACCAAAACCAGGTAAAGATACTAGGAAAAAATAAAGTTACAGACCAATATTTCTAATGAATATAGATGCAAAAATCCTAAACAAAACACTTGCAAACAGAATCCAAAAGCACAATGAAAAATTATACACCACAATCAAGTGGGTTTTATGCCAGGTATGCAAGGGTGGTTCAACACAAGAAAATCAATTAGTGTAATAAACCACATTGATAAATTGAAGAAGAAAAATCATATGATCCTCTGTATTGATGCAGAAAAGGTATTTGACACACTTTCTTAATAAAAACACCCTTTCCTGATAAAAATACTCCAAAAGATAGGAATAGAAGGAAGCTTTCTCAATATGGTAAAGTACATATATGAAAAACCTACTGCTAGCATAGTACTCAATGGTGAAAGACTGAAAGATTTCCCACTGAGATCAGGAATAAGACAAGAATGCCCACTGTCACCATTATTCAATATTGTGCTAGAAGTTCTAGCTATAGCATTTAGGCTAGACAAGGAAATAATAACCCAAAAAGAGCCTGAGTGGTAATACTAATATCAGACAAAATAAATTTTAAATGCAATTGTTATAAGGGAAGAAGAAGGTCATCAGATATTAATAAAATGGCAAATTGAGAACTCAGAAATTGACCCTCACATCTACAGTCCAGTGATTTTGGGCAAGGCTCTTAAGCCCACAGAGCTGGGTTTGAGCTTATTTAACAAATGGTGCTGGGAGAACTGTATAGCCATTTTCCAAAAGAAAGAAAGAAGACCCCTATCTCACACCTTATACAAAAATTAACTCAAAATGGATCAAGGACTTAAATATAAAAACAACAGCCATAAAATTTCTAGGAGAAAATGTAGGAAAACATCTTCAAGATCTTGTAGTAGGCAGTAGTTTCTTAAACTTTACACCTAAAGCAAGAGCAACAAAAGAAAAAACAGATAAATGGGACCTCCTCAAAATTTAACAGTTATGCACCTCAAAGGACTTTGTCAAAAGGGTGAAAAGGCAGCTGACTCAATGGGAGAAAATATTTCCAATTACATATCTGATAAGGGTTTAATATCCATGATATATAAGAAGATCATACAACTCAACAATAAAATGACAAACTATCTGGTTAAAAAATGGACAAAAGACTTGAAAAGACAACTGGCCAAAGAAGAAATATAAATGATGAAGAAGCCTATGAAAAAATGTTCAATATCACTAGCAATTAGGGAAATGGAAAACAAAACTACAAGATATCATTTCACACCTATTAGACTAGCCACTATTAAAAAGACGGAAACCTGTAAATGTTGGAGAGGATGTGGAGAGATAGGAATGCTTATTCATTGTTGGTGGGAGCATGGAATGGTACAGCCACTGTGGAGGACTGTTTGGCAGTTCCTAAAGAAGTTGAATATAGTCCTGCCATGGGACCCAGCAATCCCATTGCTACCTATTTATCTAGAAGAACTGAGAGCAGTGACATGAATAAACATTTGCACACCAATGTTCATAGCATTGTTATTCATGATAGCCAAAAGTTGGAAACAATTCAGTTGTCCATCAACAGACAAATGGATAAAGAAATTGTGGAGTATACACATGATGGAATATTATACAGCAGTAAGAAGAAATGAAGTCTTGAAACATATGACAACATGGATGAACCTGGAGGACATTGTGTTTAGTGAAGCAAGTCAGACACAAAAGGACAAATACTATATGATTGCCCTATTATGAACTATATATATTATGTGAAATATGAATATGGGTAAAATTGCATATATAAGCCTGTTTTTCTTTGAAGCTAAACAAATGTAGGTTACTGCTACAAAATGTTAATATCAGACAAAAAAATAAACCCCACAAACAAGATACTAAGTGAAGGAGACCAAACACAGAATATTACATATTGTATGATTCCATTTATATAGAAAAGTAAATATAAATCAATATAAGATGAAATTAGATTAGTGGTTATGTAGGGCTGAGGAAGGAATGCTAAGGGTTGTGGAGTTTTTCTTTTTGGAGTAAGGAAATTGTTCTAAAATTTTTGAAATGATGAATGTACAACATTGTTATACTAAAAGCCATTGATTATACATTTTGGATAGATCATATGGTATGTGAATATATCTCAATCAAACTGCTCAATAAACAAATGAATAACTGTGCAAGAAATGCCAGATATAGCAGCTATGTGTACAGCAGGGGAAACAGAGAGAGATTGAGAGGTGAGGAATTTTCTTGCTTGTTTGTTTTTTGTTAGTAGGATTATTGAAATAATGAAAATGCTCTAATAATGATTGAAGTGATGAACACACAACTATGTGATTATGCCAAATACCATTGGTTGTACACTTTAGATGAATCGTATGCTTTATTAATATGTATCAATAAAACTTATTTATTAATTAAAAAAAAAAACTGTTTCAGACAGGGATGCCACACTAAATAAAAGGTGATTATGTGAAAATTCAACTTTGTCCCCTCAACCAGCCACCTGAAAACTGGCAGTCAAGATTATACCCTCTAGGTTGGCAATTATCTTTTCTAGGGAATTTTTCAAGCTCACGAGAAAGGATCTAAATATATTGATATTGAAGTGTCTCTATTGAAAAGACCCAAACTCATTGTCCAATAATGATGCCACAATAAACAAGCTCCACCCATGCTCACAAAACTTTCAGTCAAAGTTTTAGTGCCCCACTCCTAAATATGAATAGACAGTCAGGGCTCACCAGATATTTGGGGAAAGTCTTTAATATGAAAAAAGACAAAAGATGTAACAACAAACAAAACAATATCAAGTTGGAAAAAAATATCCTACTTAGAAAGAAGAAAGTATTATTTTCAAACACAATGACTGATATACTCAGAGAGAAATGAGTAGATATAGGATCCATGAAACAAGAATACCATGTTATTAAAAAAGTGAATGTAAAGGAAAAAATAGCTCTTGAAATTAAAAACTTGAATGAGGAATTAAGAAACAACAAAATAGATTATAAAATTAAAAGTGATAATTTTAGAAATAATTCACCTCTCAAATAATAAAAAATATGTTCTTAAGAAATAATTTTAGCACATTAATTTCATATTTTAGATAAATGTAGACAATATTTTTAATTGGGTAAATAGTTTTTTTATTGAATTGCCTTTTAATTTTTTTGAATTATTAAAGAAGCTTTCGATTACATAAATGTTACATTGAAAATATAGCGGGATTCCCATATACCCCACTTTACCTCATTAACAACATCTTTCATTACTGTGATACATTTGTTATAATTGATAAACACATATTGAAGCATTGCTACTAACCACGGTCTGCAGTTTACATTATAGTTTACACTTTGCACCACACAATTTTATACGTTTTGACAAAACATATAATGACCCATATCCATGATTGCTATGTCATGCAGGGCAATTCCAATGTCCCAAAAATGCTCTATGTTACATCTATTCTTTCCTCTCCCTCCCCACAAAACCCCTAGTGACCACTGACTTTATATCAATGTTGGAAGTTCTTCCATTGCTAGACTAATAAGTTGACTTTAGTCCATAGTTGCATTCCCCCCTTATATTTGTTCATTATTCAATATTGAGGATTTGGGGATGGTGATGCCAACTCTGTTTCTGATTGAGAAGGGCCTTAGATAGCATGGAGCAAATGGATGGAACTGTCTTGCTTGCAGTTGTGGATACTCTCTGTTTTGGGGGATGGGCGTTGTACATCATCATCCTTTTGTTAGTTGTCCTGGGCAAGTCCAATGAACTGGAGTGTAGGTGTTGCAACCCTGCTGAGATTAAGGGCTCAACCAACATATGAACAGACTGAAGGTTTAAGTCTCTGGAACATATATTTAATTAGGATAGTGCTAATTATGGGTCCAAATAAAAGGGGCAGAAAAGTCATGTGTAGGGAAATTATGAATGAGTCTAACTCTGTTACATTGGGGAATATATATTCCAAGGTCAGGCCCACTGACAGGGTGCCTAATTCCTGGGATTGTCTGCCTTGCCTATAGTGTCTAGATGTCTCTAGAATCCTCAGGAGCATCTCTGCTTGAGGCACTGTTTACTGTGGCAGTCAGTGAGACCCTCCTGAGATGTGCATAAGCGTAACCTATGGAATGATCTCCCAACTCACTTTGAAATCTCCTAGCCATAAAAACTCATTTGTACTTAATATTTCCTGCTTTTGGTCTTTTTCCAAATGCATCACTAGTTGGCACTTGGTAATAATCCCTTAGTGCCAGGGAGACTCATCCCCCGTAGTCATGTCCCACGCCAGGGGGAAGATAGTGAGTTTATATGATGAGTTTGGCTTAAAAAGAGGTGACATTTGAGCAGCAAAGAGGCTTTCAGGAGGTAACTCTTAGGCAATATATAATACTAGGCTAAGTTTCAATTTCACAAGAACAAGGTTCATAAGTACAGCATCACTGTCAATGGCCTGGCATATTAGTCTGTCCTCTTTCGCTAGGCATGCCCATGTACTCTAGGGATTCTTGCTGCTCTATTAGAGAATGCAGCAGGACTTTCCAGGATGGGAATTCAATATTCTTTCAGTTATTTTGTGGGTCTCCACCCACCGAGACCAATATTTTTAAATCAATTGTTTCTCAGCATTTTAGGAAAATGTGATATGGAACAAATTTCATTTCAGAAAGAAGTAACTCCCAACAAAATTGTAAATCAAATTATTTCAAATATACTTTAATATTACCATTTGTGGCAGTTTGAAATTATTTCTGAATCCCAAAAAGAGAGATTATGTTTGTAAACGAATCTATTCCTCTGCATGTGATAACCTTTGAATGCATTAGATTCAGCAGATATGTCTTGATTAAATTACCTTTTAAGATTGGGCTTTGATTTGACCACATCAGAAGGGCATGACTCAGATAGAGTCTCCACCCCTTTGGTGGGTTGATATAAACAGACGCTCACTCAAGAAGACATACAGGAAGAGAGAGATCTCCTTAGATGCCATAGGAGAGAACTTTGTCATGTGACAGAAAGGAGAAGACTCAAATAGCTAAAGCCCTGGGGAGAGAGAAGCCATTCACCTGATAGTACAGCTGAAGAGAACAGAGCAACTGAGCAGCTAAGGCCTGGAAAGAAACGAGCCCTATGCCAAGAGAGAGGACTGGAAGCCTGGAGGGAAAGGAGAGACCAGGCAGAGATTGTCTGTCATCTTGCTTCAACATATGGCAACTGACTTTGGCTAGAAAGCAGTCTTGAGTTGGACTCTTTAAGGCCTTGTAACTGTAAGCTTTTACTCCAAATAAATACCCTTTATAAAAGCAAACAGGTTTCTCTACATTGCATCAGTACCTCTTTGGCTGACTAATACACCAGTTTTGAATGTATTTCTGCAAACACATGTATGCTAATATACATCCAAAGAATTTGGGCAATCTCTTAACATCCTTGCAATAAAAATTAACCTGTGTTGAGTACAATGACATGCATATTTTTAAAAAATTCATTTAGCCCTATTACGTGATTTTCTTTCAGCTCTTTCTGATCCAGTTCACTCATTAATATATACAAAGAATTAATATGTTAAGTATAACAAAATTTTGTTAAAAAAATTTCATATATATTTTATGTATAAAAGAGATAAATTGAAAATTAAGTTGGAAATATACTAACTTTTCATTTTATCATGAAAATATATCATAAAGAAAACATGGTTTCAACATATTATTCTGAGTCCAACTAGCAGTATAATAAAGATAACTTGTCTTATTTTTAGTTATTTTTCATTCACTAAAGACCCAAAGCAATAAAATGTCAAGATATCAAGAAGTAGAAAATTAGAAAGCTAACTCTAAATTATCCCACAGATTAAATTGGAAACATATATTTAATATGAAATTTAGAGACAGATATACTACTTTGGGAAACATTATATAATCCCTGTTTGTCACTCATATATCTTTCTAATTCTATTTTGTTTCATCTAACATTCAAAATGTATATAATTTACAATAACACAAGGGTTAAATCCTAAGAAAACACTCAGTACTGTCATGTGCATGAAAGATACCAAAATGGCATGCATAATGGCCATGTCTAATCAATATACAACATAAAGTAATAGAGAATTATTTGTATAATTTGTGTTTTTATTTCTCAGTGACTGCAACTTATTATTGGAAAACATTTAGTAAATGAATTTCTAATTAATTTATTATTCATACAATTTTCATGAGATATATCTCAGTAAAATCATATTTCCAGTTATTTTAGATAGTATTGGTTCTGCTCTTCTCTGTGGGCGTAAATTCAATTAATAATAATATTTATGGACTTTAGGTTAGAGGTTATTAGAATTGGAAATAGGTGGACCTAGCAGGATAGGAGGAACCTCTGGAAAAACATGAATTTCTTCTAAATTTGATAGGCCATAAAATTGTACTTTGGGAATCCTAAGTATACTGGTCATATATGCTTTTTATCCATGTAAAGAAGATGTATGGAGAATGAGGTAAGAAAATCTAGAGTTGAGAACAAGCTCCAACCACAGTTATTAGATATGTGGCTCTAGGCAATTTACTTAAACTTGTGAACTTTAATTTTCTCAACTTTGAAATTTGGAATATAATACCAACTGATTCAGGATTTTAAAAATGAGACTCAATAAGTAGTATATTAGAAGGGACATTAAAATTATTTTAAAATTACAAAATTAATTAATTTTCAACAATTATAAGAGCATAATAATTTTGAAATGAAGGATGGTTACACAAAGTTGAACAAAACAATACAATTAGAAAAATCATAGGGAAATAAATTAAATATAAGTGTTAAAATACTCAGTGGTATTCAGAACCAATTTTCAATATAAAGCCTTAGAAAAAAATAAAATAAACTATTCAATATGAAAAAAAAATTATGCAAAAAACAATCTTTTATTCTCCTTTTCCTCCTCCTCCTTCCACTACTTTTCCTTACTTCCCTTTATGTAACAGTAGTAATAGCAACAATTATCAGTAAAAATGATAATATCTGTTATTTATTTTGAGTCTACATGGCACATACTATAATTGGTAATTCACTTAAATATTTGAAATTTCCAAAATGCAGTGTTGTTATAGAAATTATCATAGAACATCCAAATTAATATGGCAACTTGTATTTTATTTCATGTATCACATGCTTTTCATATAAAGTTAATATACACAGCCAGATGTTAGAAATTAAGGTAGTGGTTACCTTGGAGTTTAATTACTGGAAAGGGACAGAAAAGTTTTCTGGAGTCTGATAATAGTTTACTGATTGGTGTACTGGTTTCACAAGTAAATCTGTTTTGTGAAAATTCATACAGCTGTACACATAATTCTTACACATTTCTGCATTACATTATAGTTCAATAAAAAGTTTTCTGAAAAAAAGATGCCCATCAATTCTTTAGGTCATTTCCTTTTTCTGAAAAATCAACTTCAAATCTTTTACGTTCCATTAAGTCCATTTGATTTGTCTTTGCCTACAAAAATAATGAATTGTGTTTTCCCAAGCAATCTTATCTTCAATGTTGATAATAATCTGATAGGGAACTAGTGACAAGTTTAGAAAAATGATATCTGAAAAGGTTAGTTCATCAGTATATGTAATGTGGGTCATTACTTGTTGCTTAATACTAAGTATTTTTTGGTCTATTGCCTTATGTAAAAACAACATTATTTAAAATCTGGAAAATTCAGTCTGAATTTCTCCAAAACTTTTGAGAGTTTTTCTTTATTTGAGTGGCATGGTTCAGAGAAATGAATGCTAACTTAGGAGGAGAAAGCTTATTCTGCCAATGACTAGTTATTATTTCGTTAGATTATTAAATTAATTTGAAATGTCCTCAAATGCACACATAGAGGGTTTCACATAGCTGACCTCTAAATTCCCCTTCTCTTCTAACATTCAGTGTGTTTTATTTGTGTTTGTTCTTGAATCTCTTGCCATTCCTACCACTTTCACCTAATTTTATGACTCTTAGCTAAAGGAGAAATTGCTGGGGAACAGATATATCTCAAGTGGTTGAGCACCAGGTTCTGGGTTCAATCCCTGGTACCTCCTAAAAAAAAAAATTGCTAGAATTTTTAAAACAAACTTTAAAATGTACTAATGAGAACTTTCAATAACTACCCAGTTTTATTGTGAATTCTCACACTTAAAAAAGTATTTTGCTTCTGTGAAATATTTTATTGCTGGCTTTTTTTAAAGCAAGTCACTAATAGCTTCCAAACTTTCTGATGCAGTCATATGACATTGCTATTAGGTGTATTAACCTAAAAGCAATAATAACAATTTTAACAATTATAGCCATATAATTAAATCAATAATACCTAATAGCAAAGTTCCCAAATACATAAAGCAAAAATTGGATGAAATAAAGGAAGAAATAGAAAAATTCATAATTGTAATGGTGAAATTAATATTCATCTCTAGGGAATTGGTAGAACAAGTAGTTGAAAAATCAATAATGATATAGGACTTATCAACATTATCAGTTAAGTTGACCTTATGGATGTTTACACAATACTAAGTCCAATAACAGCAGACTGCTGTGCTCTTCTCCTGTGTGGATAGAACATTGACCAATATTGACCAAATGCTGTAACATAAAACAATATTAAGTATATTTCAAGAGATTAAAGTCATACAGAATATGTTCACTGACTACAATAAGAAGAAGATATCTGAAACTTCAAAAATGCACTACTAAAAGAAACCCATGGGTCAAAGAGAAAATCACCAGGAATAGCCAAATATAAGTAATTAAATGACACTAAAAGCAGAACTATCAAAATTTTAGGGAACAGCTAAAGTAGTTTACATAGGTAAATTTATAGATTTAAATAGTATATAGGAATAAACAGATATATACCAAATCAAATTTTCAATTCATACTCAAATCAGAAATCTTACCCAATATCAAGATTTAATAATAATTTCTAAGGTACAGGCAATCAAGAACCCTAGACGAAGAAGAGAGAGGTATGAGAAATCACCTGTGCCTCCCCAGGTTCTTTGTTCACATATCTTCTAGAGAATAATAGATGAAACCCCTAAACGAAATTTCACATTATATATCATGGTTAAGAGCACTGAAATCAAGAAACAGCTCAATTTTGTACCAGGAAAATTGTATAGCTTACCTAACACTTTCTAGGGAGCCATCTTCCATAAATTCCATAAATTTTGGGGCTATTTATTTTAAATAATGCTTATACAGCAACATCCTGTTAATGACCTTCAATAGATAAAATATCTTCTCCATTTTAGGCACTGCTTCACCCTGACTGACCTTTCTGTTAGTAGGGTCAACCCACTCACTACTCCAATTTCTAAATAATAACAAATTAATTTCTCTCCAAATTTACTCTTCCCGCCACTCTACTGCAACCACACTCTGGAGCTATTCATTCATAACTTGCCACTTCTCTACATCTAGAATCACAGTTTCAAGTATTTCAATCTGAGTCCACAATCTCTAAACTTTTTTTTTTTATAAGTTCAATTTAGGACAGTAACCTGATCTCCTTTCCTTACAGACATCAGTCAAAATTATACTCCTTTTTCTCATTACTCATCTAAATCCCAATGCACAACACTTCAACATTTCTCTTGCAAATTTCTTAAACATTTTTATCCCATTGTTTCACTGACTTTCCAAAAGCATGTATGAACTTGGCTATTAATCTTTTGCACTTCCTAAACAGTTGGATAAATTATATAAATAGGCAGTTTGATGATACTAAAATTTCCTAGTCTCCAGTTTAAACAGAGGCCTAAATTCTGTCCCCAACTTTACTTTATTACTTTCTTGGTCTCATTCACACATCTTCTACAATTAGGATTTCAAATTTTCACTATTCTCCTTAAAACTTTTATCATAACTTAAGACCCTATCAAGCCAGATGTTTCTTCCTGCTTCACAGAGACAACTGAAGACATTAGATGGAATTCCTTCATCATCTTGCCCTAATTTTATACATTTATCTTTTAAATGCACCATGTTCTCTTCCTTCTTTCCTGTTACAAACAAGGAGAAACCCAACCTTCCATCTAGAGTCAATTCCTACAATTATATTCTAGACCATGTCTCTTTCCATCTATATAGGAACTTAGTGCACTTTCTATTTCTTGGTTCCCAATTGGTTCCATCTCTTCCTCTATTGATTCTTTCTGATCAGTCTTTAAATATGTTCAGTGATTCCTGTATAAATAAATTAAACAACAAAATCCTCCTGTCTATCCTATATCCTTCTAGGCAAACATTTGATCTACCTCTTACTTGAAACATAAAAATCTCTGCAATAAAATGTCTATATCCATTTGTGGCAGTTTGGTATTTGTAGCAGTTTGACATTATTTATGAATTCCAAATATAGATATTGGATTGTGTTTGTAGACTGGTCTGTACATCTGGGTGTATTAGATTGCACTGAATTCAGAGGTTTCACTTTTACTTGATTAAATTATGATTAAGGCTTTGATTGGGCCACGTCAGTAGGACGTTAAGTCCCTGTCCCCTTGATGGGTGGGGACTCACAGAGAAAACCACATGACAGAGTAGAGAGTAGAGTTTTTATGGTGGAGTTTTGATCCTAGAGCCTGGGAAGTAAACACATAGAGAAGCAGATACTTGAGGAAGGAGAGAAGGCTCAACTGGATACAGCAGAGACCCTGGGAAGAGAAACAAGCTGTTTTCCTGATAGTCTACAGCTGGCCCTGTGGTGAGAACAAAGGAGCTGAGCCCAGAGAGAAACAAGCCCAGGGAAGACAGGAACCAGGAAGCCTGAACCCTTGCAGATGTCAGCAGCCATCTTGCTCCAACACGTAGCAACAGACTTTGGTGAGGGAAGTAACTTATGCTTTATGGCCTGGTAACTGTGGGCTTCTACCCCAAATAAATACCCTTTATAAAAGCCAACAGATTCTGGTATTTTGCATAAGCACCCCTTTGGCTGACTAATACAGTATTGTTTATGAATTCCAAAAATGGATATTGGATTGTGTTTGTAAACTGGTCTGCTCCTCTGGGCATATTAGATAGTATTAAATTCAGAGGTTCTGCTTTTACTTGATTAAATTATGATTAGGGCTTTGATTTGGCCATGACTGTGGGGGTGGGGACTCACAGAGAAAAAGACATGGCAGAGGAGAGAGTTTTAGTCTTGATGCTGGAGCCCCAGGAAGTAAATGCATGGAGAAGGAGAACACAGAGGAAGAGAGACAAATCATTAGACAGGATCCTACAGCTCCAGGAAGAGAAATGAGCCTGATAGTCTACACCTGACCTTATGAAGAGAACAGAGCAGCTGAGCCCAGAGTTGAGCCTTTTGCCAGCCTGCAGCTGAGATCAGAAGAAGTTGGGACCACAGAGCCTTAAGAGGAAAAAGGAAGGCTGAACCCTCACAGACATTGCCCTCCGTCTTGCATCAACACGTGGCAACAGACTTTGGGTGAGAAAGTACCTCTTAAATAACCTTGAGTTGGACTCTTTAGGGCCTTGTGACTGTAAGCTTCTACCCCAGATAAATACCCTCTATATAAGTCAACAGATTTCCGGTACTTTGCATCAGCACCCCTTTGGCTGACTAATACAGAATTTGATACCAGGAGAGGTGTGGTGCTTTTGCAATTACCAAAATGCTGGAACAGTTTTATAAATGAGTAAGAGGTATTTTTTGGAGCAAGTGTGAGATTCTTGGTAGAAAAGACCTACAGTGCTTTGAGGAGACTGTTGGTAAGAATATGGACACAAAAGAGACTTTTTATAAGGCCTTAGAAGTAAATAATGAAACTATTGTTGGAAACTGGAGGAAAGGTGATCTGTGTTTTAAAGTTGCAGAGAACTTAGCAAGATTAACTCCTGATGTTTTATGGAAAAAAGAATTTGAAAATGGCGAGCCTGGGCATTTAACTGAAGAGCTTTCCAAAGTAAACTCAGAAAAGGCAGCTTGGCTTCTCCTTGCAGCTTATAGTGAAATGCTAGATGAGAGAGATAAGCTGAGAACTGAATTGTTCGGTGCAAAAAAAAAACAACCCAGAAACTGATTCCAGAAATTCCAAGCCTCTGGAAATCAAGCTCCCAGAAGATAGTGCCCCATTTGAGGAATTGATTAAACATGGAACTTGTAAATCAGGATTCAAATTGCAGTTTTCCTGGAAAAACTTGTGGAAAGTCTTACAGTCTGGCTTGGCCCCCTGTTCTTACATGCTAAACTGACAAGCTTTTTGAGAGAACTGTATAGACAAAACTGTTATCCTAGACTAAAAGGGACATCAATGGGAGATATGGAAGGGAAAATGACTTTAAGAGGAAAACCATGGAATCTGAGATCTGGAATTAAGATGTATCCTTGGACCAAGAGAGGAAACCCACTAATGTGTACAGAGAGGGTGAGTTTGCCCAGGCATTCGAAGAGGGTGCGTATTCCCACCCATTGTTCAGGGAGAGTTTTGCCACCCCAGGGTACAGAGAAGGTGGAGGATTAGGGAGGGTAATGTTGACACCCCATAGGTCTGAGAGGGGTGCACCTGTCCCTTTTGGATTAGGGATGGCCAGGTTGCCAACTGATTGCTCTGAGAGGGTTGGTCCTGTATGCCAAAGGTTAGGGAGGATGTTGTCTTCACTTCAGTATACCAGAGGGTTAAGACTCTATCCCAAAGATTAGGTAAATTGTGGCCATCACCCCAATGCTCTTGGAGGGTGAGGTCTGGAGCTCAGTCATCACCCACATGCTTGATGAGGGTGGGCCTAAGAAAATGGCCATTGGGCAAGCCTGTGGAAAGGATGAGTCCTCATGAGAACCCACAGAGAAGAAATCATCGTCTTAAGAATGACTCTCAGACTTTGACATCTAATGAAGTATGCCCTGCAGGTTTATGGAACTTTAGGGAACCCACGACTCATGTTTCCCTCCCAATTTCTTCTTAAAGTAATGCAAATGTTTATCCGTTGTCTATCTGTTTGTATATTGGAAGCAGATAAATGGTTTTGTAAGTTTCAGAGGTCTACAACCAGATGGGACTTTGCCCCAAGACAAATGTATTTCTTGAAACTGATTGTGATATGTTTTTTTTTTACTTAGCATTGTTGTTGATTTAAGGGTTTTCTTTTTCAATATTGTAATGTCTTTTTGGAATTCAGAGGGTAGAGTGTGGCAGTTTGGTATTGTTTATGAATTCCAAAAATAGATATTGGATTATGTTTGTAAACTGCTCTGTTCCTCTGGGCATATTAGGTTGTATTAAATTCAGAGCTTCCACTTTTACTTGCATCCCTGCCCTTTTGCTGGGTGAGGACTCATAGAGAAAATGACATGGCAGAGGGGAGAGTTTTAGTTTTGATGCTGGAGCCACAGAAAGAAAATGCATGAAGAAGGGGAAGACAGAGGAAGAGAGACAGCTCATAAGACAGGATCCTGCAGATCCAGGAAGAGAAATGAGCCTGATAGTCTACAGGTGACCTTTGAAGAGAACAGAGCAGCTGAGCCCAGACATGAGCCTTTTGTCAGCCTACAGCTGAGATTAGAAGACCACAGAGCCTTAAGAGGAAAAAGGGAGGCTGAACCCTTGCAGACATTGCCCGCGATCTTGCATCAACATGTGGCAGCACACTTTGGGTGAGAAAGTATCTCATAAGTAACCATGAGTTGGACTCTTTAGGGTCTTGTAACTGTAAGCTTCAACCCCAAATAAATACCCTTTGTAAAAACCAACAGAGCTCTGGTACTTTGCATCAGCACACTGTTGGCTGACTAATACACCATTAAATCCTTTTTCTTATAAGTCTCACTTTTTGTAATCTTCTATCTATTTCTACCACTAAAACTGCTCTTTGCAATGTCATACATGATCTCCATGTCAATTCCAAGAATACATCTCGGGTTTCATTTTCCTTATTTCTTGAGAAGCATTTGACCCTTGAAAACATTCTTTTTTAAACACTCTCTTCTTTTACATTCTATATCAGAATATTTTTCTGGGCATTCAATATCTTTGCCAACTCCTTGATGTTCTTTCCTGGCATCCATTTTCTCCTCTATATTCTCTTTATGTATTGATATAGTTTAAAACTCTGTACTGTGCCCCTTTTCTTCTTATGCTACTCGATCTCTAGGAGATTCCATATGTCTTGGAATTAGTAAAGGACTATCAGTATTTTCATTTACAACCCAATTTCTTGAGTTCTAGACCCAAAACTTTTCTATATACCTCAATTAGGATGTTTCATAGCTTCTCAAACTCAAAATAACCAAAATTGATCTCACCATATCCTTTATGTTTCTTCTCCTGGGTTGCCCACATTTGGTAAAATGATAGTCATTTTTAATTATTTTTCCTTGAATCTACTCATTCCCCCATAATATAATCTCCAGATTAAAGACAGTGTGGCTGTGAAAATGCAAATCTGATCATGATCCTTCCCTGATTTCTACTGTCATCATAACTCAAGCAAAAATAATTGACCCTACTTGTTTTTTTAATTAATTTTTTAAAGAAGCTTTAAATTACATAAATGTTACATAAAAAATATAGGGGATTCCCATATGCCCCACATCTTCCCCCTCCCACACTTTCCCACATTAACATCCTCATTCATTAGTGTGGTACATTTGTTACAATTGATGAACAATATTGAAACATTGCTACTAACCATAGACTATACTTCACATTATATTCTACACTCTGTCCTGCACAATATTGTAGATTATGACAAAATATATAATGGTCTATACCCATCATTGCAATGCCATCTAGGAAAAATATTACACTTATTCTTCCCCCTCCCTCCCCTCAGAACCTCTGATGGTCACTGCCATTGTATTAATGATAAAAGTTCTTCCACTGCTAGAATAATAATTTCTATAGTAGATTACTAATAAGTCTACTTTAGTCCATTGTTCATTCCCCAATCTTGAGGATTTGGTGATGGTGATGCCCACTCTGCTTCTAATTGAGAGGGGGCTTAGATCCCATGCAGCAGATACATGGAACTATCTTACTTGCAGTTGCAGACACTCTGTTCCTTGGGATGGGTGTTTTCCATTGTCATCTCTTGCTAGTTGTCCTGGGTGAGTGCAATGAACTGGAGAGTAAGTATTGCAACTCTGCTGAAATTCAGGGCCCAACTAGCACATGGATGGACCAAAGATTTAAGTGTCTTGGACATAAACCTATCAGATATAGTACTAATTATAGGTTCAAATAGAAGGGGCAGAAGAGCCATGTATATGAAAACCATAAATGAGTCCAACTTTGTCACACTGGGAAGCATAAATTTACAGGTAAGGCCCATTGACAGGGTGCCAAACTCCTGAGCTGTCTGCCCTGCTTATAGTGTTTGGATGTCTCTAGAGCCCTCAAGAGACTTGCTATTTGAGACAATATTTACAGTGGCAGTTAATAAGTTTCTGCTGAGATAAGCATAAACAGAACCTCTGGAGTGACTTCCCAATTCACTTTGAAATCTCTTAGCCATAAGAACTCATTTGTGTTTACCATTTCCCCAGATGCATTGCTAGTTGGCACTTGGTAATAATCCCTTGGTGCCAGAGAGGCTCATCCCCGGGAGTCATGCTCAATGTGAGGGGAATTGACCCTATATAAATAGGTCTTGTGTCTTTTTTTTTTTTTTCTAAGATAACTAAATACCTGAAGTGTTTAAGCAGAAATAAAGATGCCTATGCAACATGAAATGCCAGAAGACAGTAAAGAAAAGTTTGAGAGGAGTTGTTATTTGTGTATGAAAACTATGGAAATATTTAATTGATCAATAGCCCAGAGGATAAGTAAACCACATGTCTTTCCAAGAAAATATATTGAATATTTTAGTATTGTCAACTTATAGATATATTGTTAGGATTAAAAATGAGAAAATCTTGATTAAAAAACAACTTAGTTACCATATAGACAACCTAACAGTTCTCCTTTTAACCACATTCATATATATATATATAGGTGCTGTTAATTATGCTCTCAATGTTGTGCCACACTCACCACCATCCATTACCAAAGCATTTCCATCATTCCAAATAGGAACCCTGTACATTTTAAGCCTGTTATGTTATGTATATGGTAATAGAATACCTTTTTGAAAAGTCTCTACAACTCTACTACACAAACAGTGAACCCTAAATTAAACCATGGACTATAGTTAATAATACACTTATAAAAATGTGCTTTAATCAATTGCAACAAATATTTCACTGCAATGCAAGGTATTAAGAATAAGGTGGTATATGGGTGGTATATATGAATGATTGTTTTGTAAACCCACAATTCTTTCATAAAGAAAAAATTTAAAAAGAAGGTAATTGGGAAAAAACACTTATAATAAGTAGATTAAGGATTAGAAGAGTAAATGGGTACTAAATTTCTTACATATACATACATAACCAACACATGGTTTAAGTTAAGTGAAAAATAAGATGAAAAATAAAACTTATGTAAAATGGTCTCATCAGGATGGTGAAGTAGATGCTTCAGGGCTTTGTTGCCTCACAGAAGCTTTGAAAAACCAGCAAGAACTGGAAGAAACATCTTCATCAAACCTTCAGAAAACAGTTAAAAGATTACGGTAACAGGGAAATCACTTAAATCAAAGAAAAAGCTACTTAAAAGAAGTAGAATCACATGGAAACTGGCCTGGCCTTCTCCCCACCTCTCACTGGTCAGCTCAGCAGTGAGCTGGATTGTGCTTCTAGTGTAGATCCCTGGAGCTTGTTCTGCAAGGAGCAGAATAATACTCTTGCACAAACTGGGAACATGTATATCTGACCCAATCTGTCTAGTGGTTGCCTGAGGGAAGCACCATCCCAGAACTTGTATGGCTTGTACAAGATGGAACTCTCTTGCAGAATGCTATGAGAAAGCAGTAAAGTCATACTGCCTGAAGCAAGAGATTGCTGGCCATAGGACACACAACACAGTTCCCGGGAACATGAAGAAACTGTTTCCTTGGAGAAATGGGGCATTTGGAACTGAGTAAATGTGTGAATTCCAAGGGCCACAAATGCATGCCTAAGGGAAGGATCAGAGAGGCCCCTATGCTTTGACCGGGAATTATTATTTAAATTCATATGAATAAGCCCTGAAGGATAGTGTTTGCACAAGTCAATCTGTGGAGATTGAGAAAGGTGATTTATTTTTTTTTCCTTCTTTTTTCCCCCACTAGCTCTGGCAGTCAAGGAAAACTGTCATAAAACTAGCTGGATGCAAGCTTAAGGAATAGATGCCTCAGAATCTAAATTCAAGTAATAACACATTAAGATATCAAAATGTCCAGGTTTGAACAAAAGGTTACAAAACATACAAAGAAACAGAAAGTGATGGCTCAGGCAAAGAGGAATATTAAAGCATTAGGACACATCAGTGAGAAGGAACAGGCCTGAGATATGCCAGACAAAGACTTTTTTAAGAATGGGCCTAAATATGCTCAAAAAGCAAAACAAAAACATAGGCAATGAACTAAAGAAAATCAGGAAAACAATAGCTGAACACAAAGAGAATATCAATAGAGAGATGGAAATTATGAAAAGGAACCAAATTGAGCAGAAGTAACAGGAAAAAATTCCCTAGAAGAATGCAAGAGCAGATTGGAGCTGGCAGAAGAAAGAATCAGAGAACTTGAAGATAAGACAATGGAAATCATCTAGTCTGAGGAGCAGAAGGAAGAAAGAATGAATTAAAATGAACAGAACCTGCAGAACCTGTGAAACACCATTAAGTATTCCAATATATAAGCACTGGTGGGAGTCCCAAAAAGAGAAGAAAGAGAGAATATTCAAAGAAATAATGGCTGAAAACTTCTCAAATTTAATGAAAGACAGGGAAATACACATCCCAGATGCTCAATGAACTCCAAACAGGATAAGCCCAAATAGACACATGCAGTAACATATTATAATTAAATCGTAGAATGCCAAATATAAAGTGAGAATTCTGAAAGCACAAGAGAAAAGTAAAGTGTTGCATATAAGGGAGCCTCAATAAAATTAAGTGCTGATTTCTCATCAGAAACCATGGAGGTAAGAAAGCAATGGGATGACATATTTAAAAAATTATGAGCATAAAATATTGTTGCCAAGAATTCTATATCTGGCAAAAATGTCTCTCAAAAATGGTGGGGAGTTTAAGACATTTCCAGATAAATGAAAGCTGAGGAAGTTCATCACCACTAGACTAGTACTACAAGAGATGCTAAAGAAGTTCTACAGGTTAAAAGGAAAGGACAAAAGACAATAGGTTGAAGCTGCATGAAGAAATAAAATCTCCCACTGGGTAACAGAGGTCAAGGTAAGTGCCAATTGTGCACTACATCCACTTTGGGAGCCTGCGAGGGAGGTAGGCAGAAGAAAAACTTGGGTGGAGAGGGAAGTTTGCTCATACCAGCACAGCCACAGACAAAACAGGCAAACAAGCATGGCCGTTCTTTATTTGCATGGTTATTTATACATTACAGTTGTCATTCAAAGCTATGTAGAAGGAACACAGAATGCAAATCTCTGGAATCATTTCTGCTGTGCTCAGGGGATATGTACTGGGCCAAGGACCTTATGAATTGGATACAAGGCATGCTGAATCAGGGGGACACAAGAAACTGAGCCAAGGTTAATAACTAATCTAGCAGTTGGGCTGCTGCCCATGTTTTAACCCTTACACAGCTGCTGCCTGATTTTTAACCCTCACACACTCCACCCCCAAGGGCAGTGGCCTTAGCAGCTATGGGGGTACATTGTAACCAAACACCACAGCAGTGATATAGACAGCAGTAACATAGAAGTATGCACCCTAAGCATATTAGGGCTCCCCCAAGAGCCCATTTCCAAGTACCTAGGGACTCCAACCAGTCTTGTACAGGGTCTACCTATGATTTCTGGATATTTTGTATTTTATGGTTCATTTCCTGCAGCGCCCCTTGAATGGATTTTTTATTATCAGGAATATATAAGCAACATTCAGTGCATACTAATGCACATGTGCCCTCTGTGCTGCAGTAAGTAAATCTAGGGCCATGCAGTTTTGTAAGGCAACACGGCAGATTTGATCAGTTTTTTTTGTTAACTGGACAATTGCATATTCAGAAGCATTCAGGGCTTGGTCAGTGTGACACGCTAAGGCTTCTTCATCTAATTCAACTTTGATGGCCCCTCATCCAGGAAGGAAAATAGCTAACAGGTAAACCACCAGGGTGCCCATTTGGTCCTGTGCCATCTATCATATGCTGTGTCCTAATTCTGGGGTTTCTGATCTAGAGTGGAAATAATGCAACCTGGAATGAAGGGGCATCCCCAAGTACAATGCCTGCTCCAATTGGCTGGGAGGTATGGCCACCTTTGGAGCCCACAGACCCACAAGTACCCAGCCAGCAACCTGTTGGTGGGTTTGGTACCAACATATGGCTGGCCATTCCACCAGTGGGAACCGCCTACCACTATTTGGGTAGTGTTGCACAAATTTGGAGGTACCTCCCCTGCTAGTCTTTTGGGATCTCCCTTTTGTTCTATACACTTTGGGCCAATGCTTCACAGTTCAACATGTTCAGCAGGGAGCCAGCCCCATTCATTATACAGGGCAAAGCCAAACCATGGAGGACACGGATCCATGTCTGGTGGAGAAGTTTCTCAACATGCTGCTGAAATGCTTCCCATTCTGCTGTCATTCAGTAAGCCATCTCCAACTACGTGCAATTTTCCTGTGTTGCAGGGGCAATACTCCAGGCCAAACCATCAACCGAGCTGGCCAGTAGTTCAGTGCACATCCTGCAGCGGGACACTTTGTATACTTGAGCATAGGTGTGGGCCCAAGCCTGCAAGCTGTTGGCAAAACTCCTAGGGGTGGTAAGACAAATGTGTAAGTGTAACTAGGAGGGACAGATCATGCCCATCTAACAGGACACATCCCAGCTGTTCGTCCTTAGACAGCAAAATGCCACATTGCGGTGTGCGGCCTGGGTGAGTATAGCATATCCTTGGGCCTTCTGGCACTGCTGGTGAGACATTTTCTTCAATCTGTAACAGGATGGAGGAACTCATGATGGGCCATAATGCCAGAATGAATGTACTTTTCAGTATGGTGGCCGCGGTGGCAGGCGCAGTCACCAAAAACCTCAGTGGCCATACATCAGTGATCCAGGGGGTTACAGTTAATTGACATTGTGCCCCGTCTCCCCAGGGCACCACCAGAGCTACCCATCAAATATGAGGAGCTTTTAAAGTCTAGGATCATGACACAGAGACTGTTCCTCCTCCATGAATTACAGAGGGTGCTGGCAGCAGTACTCACCCTTCCTGCACTTGCTGCTTTAACAGTAAATCCCTCGTAGTGACCTGTAATTGAATGGGGGCAGCTGCACGCTGCAACAGGGCTTCTATTGGTGCCACCCCTTCCTGCCGGGGTCATTCATTCAAACGTGGTACTACCAACCAAAGGTGATCATGCTACCCCCGCAAGGTTGGAGTTCCTTGGGCTGTTGCCCACAGGCCCGTTTTAAGAAGGCCATATTAACATTGTCATGCCAGCTGCTAAAAGATTGTAGGGCATGTGATATAATCATTGTATGCCTTGTTGGAGGGACCATTGCTGCACTATTTGCCCATTGAAATGGGACCCTCTGTCACTTTCTATAGTCAATGGCCGGCCATACATGGCTACAGCTGTTGTAATGCTCACCCAGTTACAGCTTGGGTTGCCTGGGGGGGCAGGATACATATAAAGAAGACCTGTGGCCATGTCAATGGCCATAAGAGCATATCGGCACAGCTGACTTAAGGGTAAGGGCCTAAGAAAATCTACCTGCCATCTTGTGAGTGGGAAACGTACTCACTCAATTTAACCCATAATCCTGGGCAGTGGCCTCTGATGTAACAGGGAGCATTGGGGGCAAGCACGGCACGTTGTCCAAGTAGGCTCCGCATTCACAGTCAACCCCTAAAGGCATGCAGCCTTCATCATTGTGGGGACTCCAGCATGGAGGAGTTTCCTGTGCAGCCAAATAGCTGTGTCCTGAGCACTATTTACCCACAGGGTAAGCTTAGTTAACCAATCTACTTCATCATAGCCTGGATGCAAAAGGGGGCAGTGAGCAGCTACTGAAGAAGTACACTGTTACTTCTTTAGACAACCCCCATCCCCATAGGTCTTCCCACATAGAACATCCCCATAGGGGCCAATAGACTACTGACCAATCCATGTGCTTCCTTTCCAGCAGCCACAGAGTAAGACCTTTAAATACCACCCAACCTATCAATACATATCACTAAGGAGGGGGCTTCAGAGCCCACTATGAGCCACACGGCCCTCAATTCAGCCCATTGGCTGCTTTGACCAAACCCTAATTCATACCAAATAATATTGGTTAGAGGACACATCGCTACAGCAGTCCATTGAGCCACCTGTCCTTAGCTGACTCCACCAGTATACCATGCCTCTTCTGGCATGGTACCTACCCCAGTTTTGTACAGGGAAACTTCTTTCATGAGGACTTGCAAGGGAGTCTCTGGGTCCAGTGTCCCAGCGTATGTCAAGGGACCTAAAACTTGTTGCAACTCTCTACTCAGTGGACTGGAAGCAAACACGCTTCTCTGTTCCAAATATCGCCACCCCCCCCACCCCCACTTAGCCAGTGTCGCCGTCTGGGCCACTCCACTTCTTAGCTCGGCGATCCAATTCTGTACCCATCCTTTTATGCGGTAGGTGGTGAATATCTTTACCAGGGCTTCCCGGGTCATGGTTTCAGTACTCTATGCAGCAGCGCACATGGCTGCCAATTGCTTCTCATGAGACTATAGTGCTTCTCCACTTGCCTCAATAAGCCCCAACCATGGCCTTATTCTGTAATGTGCACATCTTATTCAAATGGGTGGCTGGGGTCGGCACTAACAAAGTTTGGGCTTGTTTAACATTTCTTCTAGCTTATAGAAAGGCCTGCTCGGCCTCGTCAGTCCAATCCCATCCACCTCCTTTCTTTGTTAACTTGTATAGAGGCTTTACCTTGTATAGAGGCTGCACCAATTGGGGAATGAACACTCGCCAGTAACCCAGGGGACCCAAAAAGGCTGCAGCTGTTTCATTGCTGTGGGGCATGGGAAAGCTTGAATCTTACCAATTACTGCTTCAGGAATTATTCTTGTCTTACCCGACCATCCAAAACCCAAGAGTTTGACAGACAACCCAGGCCCTTGCAACTTGTCCCGATTTATGGCTCATCCTTGACTTTCGAGGTGGGTGACCAGAGTGGGAACAGCAGCCTCCAAATCTGCTAGAGAATCAGAAGTTAGCATTACATTATCAATATAATGATACACCCGAATGGTATCCACATGTTGCCACTTTTCTAGGTCTTTAGCCACTAAACCATGACAAATGGTGGGGCTGTGAACATAGGCCATGGGCAATACAGTAAAAGTCCACTGCTGGCCTTTCCACGTGAAGGCAAACAGATTCTGTGCTTCATCAGCAATGGCAATGGAGAAAAAGGCATTTGCCAAGTCCAAACCAAAATGATAAGTTCCCAGTGTCAAAGTCAAAGTATCAATTAGGTCAAGAATAGAAGGCACAGCTGCATGTGAAGGAGGAACCACCTTGTTGAGCTCTCAATAGTCAACAGTCATACACCACGTGCCATCAGCCTTACAGACGGGCCACAGCAGAGTTTTAAATGGGCTCCAGGCCTCATGGAAAATTTGTACCTTGACCAATTCTTTAATCATTGCTGATATTTCTTCATGCCCTCCTGGCAAATGGTACTGTTTTATGGTCACTGTCCTGCAGGGTTCAGGCAACAAAACAGGGGCATGTTTAGCACGTCCCTGCACCACAGGTTTCACTGCCTGTACTCGTAGATGGATTCACCAATAGTGGTTTGCAGGGTCAAGTTTCTCAACACATCTATACCCAGTATATACTCTGGGACAGCAGAAATGCACACAGTGTACATTTGCGGGGGCAACCATCCAATTCCCAACATCACCTTTGTCTGGACGAACCACAAGGTGCCTTGTCCAGCATTACCATAACCATCCACATAGGCATAAGTGCCTGTGAATTTATCTGGTTGCCCATAAAGAAGGGTACATTCTCCAACCAGATCCACAAGGACCAAAACACGCTGTACGTTCTGTGGGGACCAATGGATTACCAGCTCCACATAGGGCTTACAGTCTTTCTGAGGGTCCCTCTCTCAGATGCCGTGACCGGCTTCCTATGTAAAGGTAAACACTGGCTCCATGGAGCACCTGGGGTCCTCTAGCAGGTAGTCACTGAGTTGCACAGTTTCCCTGACCTGCTGTGGTTTCTGGGCTCTTCCTCTTCACCACTGAGCAGGCTCTAGCTGTCTCCAAATGTCTAACAAGACCATGTTCGGTTGTCCATCTATTTTAGCTGGGTCTACCCCAGTGGCTAAAAAATCGTTCCACATTTGTTTCCACGTGACCTTCACAGAACTTCTCTTATAGTCCTGGCCTATGGGCTTAGCTATTTTATGGAATGGGGGCATGTTTCCCCCTGTTGTCACTGGTCGAATTTTGGCCCATTGGCTCTCGGCCTTGCTGAGACTAGCCATCATGGCTATCATTTCATGAATCGGGTGCCCCACATACGGGGTCAAGATAGCCATCAAGGACCCAAACAAGGGATCAGTAACATGTTTCACAAGCAGGTCCCTCATTCGACTCATAAACCTCTCGGCATCAGGTCCCTGGTTATTAGGGTCAAAGACAGGACTGCGCATTCCCATTTCCTGGACCACCTGTACTAGTTCAGCATACGTAGTCCCTCAGCTCAATGAGTCTGGCAGCTCTCCTGCATCATTCCAGACCTTACAAACAGCTGTCTGGAGCCACTCCATCAATGTGTGATCAGTGTTTCCCCCAGCATGCCACTGCCCATTTAAGAGACGCTGGTGCAGCAGGGGACGGCCAGTAAGCGATGCTAACTTCTCTATCTCAGTCTCAGAGCATACAATGCCATCCACGCCCGTGTCCCATAGGTGCAGCAACCAAGCAGCTTTGGGCTTTCCCAGCCACTGCCGAAATTGCCGTCACAATTCAACCAGTTCTGACTGCGTATAGGGATGGTACACGGTGTGCTGCACAATGTGCGGCTGCCCAATGGGGTGTCCCCTTTGCCCCAGGTCCTGATGCTGTTTCACCTTTTGCATCACAACTGGACAAGCTTGTTAGATAGGTCCTACTTATTCCTCATCTGAACTACTACCAACCAACACGTTTCGGCATTCCAGCCGCACATGGGACTGCTGCAGTTGCTCATGCAACTGGTGAATTTCCCTCTCCTGTTTCAATGTTTCTTGCATGATATATTGTAACAAAGACAGGAACACCCATCCCACCCACGCAGCAGCAGTGTGGGGCCTGATTTCCCCTATTGCCGACTCGGCCTGCTGCAGGACACCTAGCAGCGCTGCGGAGTCATTGGTGGGTGTCATATGTGGACACATACACCACTGAGATAGCCACTTGGCTATACCAGCCCACGCACATGGCAGGGACCACGCTCCCTACCTCCTCAGCTGGAGGAGTGGTGGGAGAGCACTTCAAATCCTGCCAACTAGGCCATTTGTGCACTGCGTCCACCTCGGGAGCATGTGAGGGAGGTAGGCGGAAGAAAAACTTAAGCGGAGAGGGAAGTTTGCTCATACCAGCACAGCTGAAGTCTGCTCCAGATAAAACAGGGAGGAAGCATGGCCGTTCTTTATTTGCATGGTTATTTATACACTACAGTTATCACTCAAAGTTATACAGAAGGAACACAAAATGCAACTCTCTGTAATCATTTCTGCTGTGTTCAGGGAATATGTACTGGGCCAAGAACCTTTGAATTGGATACAAGGTATGCTGAATTGGTGGAGCACAAGAAACTGAGCCAAGGTTAATAGCTAATCTAGCAGTTGGGCTGCTGCCCAGGTTTTAACCCTTACAGGGCTGCTGCCTGAGTTTTAACCCTCACACACCAGTACTATTGTATATTTTGGTGTGTAGCTCCACTTTTTACTTTCTACAGGATCTAAAAGGCAAATGCATAAAATATAATGCTAAGATCATGGTTTTGGACTCATGATGTATAAACATGTAATTATGGCAAGAATAAATAAAGGGGGTAGAGGGGTATAGGATTTGTGTATATCACTGAAGTTAAATTTGTATCAAGGCAAAGGGAATTTTTTAGATCGAGGGTGCTAAATTTAAATGGCGTAGAGCACACTGAGCTGTACCTTCCATGTCTCCTGGAAGAAGGACTTACAACAGCTGCCAGTAGACAGCTATGAGCTGTCCAACTCAGTGTCTGACTCAGCAGCAGAGAGCAGCCTTTCTTGAGAGCTCACTCCTCCCAGGATGGTCAACATACAAGAAATGATGGGAATGGTCCAATGTGGGACAACTATGTCAGGTTTGTACTGCAATTCAGCTTCACCCTCTGCTCATTCTTGCCTTCCCCAGCCCTTCCACAGTTTATTCCTAAGAAATAACCTTCATGTCAAAGTCGGCCTCAGAATCTGCTTTTAGAGAGCCCAACCTTCAAAAACAGGTTGCTGGTGGGTATACAGAGCACTTCCACTTTTTATTTATATACTTCTGACTCACTTTCCAATGAACATACATGTCATATTCTCTTATCATTATGGAAAAGTTTGGAAAGTATAAACAGCATTTTAAGCAGCAAAGACAGATCAAGCTACTGAATTGTTAAAATGACAAATTCCACATGGCATTTTGAACAAAAAAAAATCAAAGTCAAACTAAAGACTGATTGAAAAGTAACTGTAATGAGCAGGTTGTCCCCCAAAAGTTATATCATACTTCCAAAAGTGTATATCATGGTATATTCATAGACAAAAATGCTTTTATTTTATTTATTTATTTATTTTTGACTGTGGAGGGTTTTTTTGTCTTTTGTTTTTAACTTTATTTTGTACATTTAATAATTGAAAATATAAACAATTAAAAACTAAAAAGTAAACACAGATTAATAAATATATACATTTCTCAATTAAATGTAATGGATACATATAAATTTTTTTTTGAATCAAACAATATGTTACACAATATATTTGGTTCATAGTAATGCATTCATACAGTATTTGTCCTTTTGTGTCTGGCTTGCTTCACTCAACATAATGTCTTCCAGGTTCATCCATGTTGTCATATGCTTTACGACTTCATTTCTTCTTAAAGCTGCATAATATTCCATCATGTGAATAGACCACAGTTTGTTTATCCATTCATCTGTTGATGGACACCTGGGTTATTTCCAACTTTTGGCAATGGTGAATAATGTTGCTATGAATATAGGTGTGCAGATGTCTGTTCATGTCACTGCTCTCAGTTCTTCTGGGTATATATCCAGTAGTGGTATTGCAGGGTCATGTGGCAAGTCTATATTCAACTTCTTTAGGAACTGCCAAACAGTCCTCCATAGTGGTTGTACCATTCTGCATTCCCACCAACAGTGAATAAGTGTTCCTATCTCTCCACATCCTCTCCAACACTTGTAGTTCACCGTCTTTTTAATAGTGGCCATTCTGATAGGTATGAAATGATATCTCATTATAGTTTTGATTTGCATTTCCCTAATCAAGAGTGATGTTGAGCATTTCATCATGTGTTTCTTTGCCATTTGTATTTCTTCTTTGGAGAAATGTCTATTCAAGTCTTTCGCCCATTTTTTAATTGGGTTGTTTGTCTTTTTATTGTTGAGTTGTAACATCTCTTTATATATCCTAGATATTAAACCCTTATCAGATATGTGATTTCCAAATATTTTTTTCCCATTGAGTTGGCTGCCTTTTCACCCTTCTGACAAAGTTCTGTGAGGTGCAAAAGTGTTTAATTTTGAGGAAGTCCTATTTATCTATTTTTTCTTTTGTTGCACGTGCTTTGGGTGTAAGGTCCAAGAAACGACCATCTACTACAGGGTCTTGAAGATGCTTCCCTACATTTTCTTCTAGTAGTTTTATGGTCCTGGCTTTTATATTTAGATCTTTCATCCATTTTGAGTTGATTCTTGTATAAAGGGTGAGATAGGGGTCTTCTTTCATTCTTTTGGTTATAGCTATCCAGTTCTCCCAACACCATTTGTTGAAAAGACTGTTTTTTTTCCCATTACCGTGGGCTTGGTAGGTTTGTTGAAAACCAGTTGACTGTATAGGTGAGGGTATATTTCTGGGTTCTGTTCTCAATTCTATTCCACTGATCGATGTGTCTATCTTTATGCCAGTACCATGCTGTTTTGACCACTGTAGCTTTGCTCTTATTTTTTAGAATGCTTTTGGCTATTCGGGTGCACTTACCCTTCCAGATGAATTTGGTAATTGCCTTCTCTAATTCTGTAAAGCAAGCTGTTGAGATTTTGATTGGTATTGCATTGAATCTATAAATCAGTTTGGGCAAGATTGACATCTTCACGATATTTATTCTTCCAATTCATGAACACGGAATGTCTTTCCATTTGTTTAGGTCTTTTTAAATTTCTTTTAGCATTGTTTTGTAGTTTTCTGCATATAGGTCCTGTACTTCTTTGGCTAAATTAACTCCTAGGTATTTGAGTCTTTTTCTTGCTATTGAAAATGGAATTTTCCTCCTGATTTCCTCCTCAGGTTGTTTAGCACTAGTGTACAAAAACATTACTGATTTTTGCGTGTTGATCTTGTATCCTGCCACTTTGCTGAACTAAGTTATTAGTTCAACTAGCTTAGTTGTTGATACTTCAGGATTTTCTAAACACAGGATCATGTCATCCACAAACAGTGAGAGTTTTACTTCCTCTTTTCCTATTTGGATGCCTTTAATTTTTTTTGTCTTGTCTAATGGCCCTAGCTAGAACTTCTAGTACAATGTTGAATAACAATGGTGACAGTGGACATCCTTGTCTTGTTCCTGATCTTAGAGGGAAAGCTTTCAACCTTTCCCCACTGAGTATGATGTTGGCTGTGGGTTTTTCATATATGCCTTTTATCATATTGAGGAATTTTCCTTTTATT
>JAQZBX010003344.1:0-65764 GCA_029593785.1 Cabassous unicinctus
CTTCCCTATATTGGAAAGAAAAATGCTTCAGAGGACATACATGAGCCAAGAAGAGAAGCAAGCCCCAGGTTTTAAAACCACAAGAGATGGTGCCAATGTCATAGGGTTCATTATAAAGACAGCCCGTTATATAAAGCTGCTAACCCTCCCACTTTCAGAGGACAAGTAGCAGGTGCCTATCTTCTGGATATTCAATAAGAAATCATGGGGGACCAAAGCACTTTTCCTTGAGTATTTCCATCAGTGTTTTGTGCCAGAGGTTAGAAAGTACCTTGCTAGCAAGAGATTACCCTTGAAGGTGATACTGCTTCTGGACAATGTCCCCAGCCACCTGGAACTCCATGAAATATTTTTACTTAACATTGACCTACATATAGCCTATGATCAAATTTTACAATAGGGTATTGTAAACAACCCATAAAAGAAAAAGAAAATATTCCATCTTCTCTGGTACTAAGGAGGGCTAAATATTTTTATGCAGATTTTCCAGATTGCAGGTCACCACACCCCTAACCCTGGTGATGTGGAAGCAATAACTGTACTCACAACTCAATAATAAAAACTCTGTTAAAATGGGCAAAGATTTATGTAAATATTTGAGTAGATGGCAAATAGGCACATGAAAAGATGATACTAGTCATTATGGGAATGCAAATTAAAATCACAGTCTGATACTGCTACACGCCTTATGTAAAGGATTAAAATATAGACAATACATATGTTGTTGAATATGTGGAGTGACTGGAATTCCCATACCTCCGACGTTGCTGGTGAGAATGCAAAAGAATATACTCTGTCCTGGCTAGAGGCAGTCCAGAGTCTTTTGCCACTGGGGCCACTGTGATGGTTTGCTTCATCAGAACCAGTGAGAGAAAGTCTGCTAGTAAGACAAAAGTTACAGTCTTGTGTAAAAAGTTCAACAATTTCTTACAGAGTTAAACATTCTTATTATATTACTCAGCAATCTCACTCTTAAGTGTTTAACCAAGAGGAATGAAAGCATATGTCTATACAAATATTTGTTTACATGAATTTATAGTAAAAGAACTGTGTCATGTAGACAAAACCAAATGTCCACAAAGAAATTTGGACAACCCAATTGTCAACAAAGAAATTTTGGTATATCTATACAATGGACTATTACTGAGAGATAAAAAAAATGGTCAATTATTGATACATGCAACAGCATGGCTGGATCTCTAAAGCATTATACTAAATAATATGTCAGATGCAAAAATTTTAATATATATGGAATTTTGGAAAAATGATAAATCTATAGAAATAGAAATAAGATCCATATTGCCATGGCTGGGGTTAACTGTACAATGGAGACTAAGATGATGGAAATATTCTATATTTTTATTTACCAAAATTTATTGCTCTAAACACCTCAAAATGGGGAATTTTCCTGTATTTAATTTATACATCAATAAACTTGAATTTTAAAAATGAAAGAAAATATACAACAATGCTCTTATTCTAATGTGAAATTATATTGTCATTGATATTTCAGCCTAAGTATATCATTGTGGTATTAATAGTCAAAGTGTTTGTTATCTATTGCTGTATAACAAATTTAGCAGCTTAAAACATATTTATTATCTCACAGATTTGTGATTCAGTTTCTGTCTAGGGTTCTCTACTTCAGGGTCTCTCCCAAGTCTGCAACCAAGGATTCAGAGTGGAAGTCTGGACTGGAAAGATCTGCTTACAAGTCTGTGTTGTTGCTGGCAGGATTCAGTTCCTTGATGCAGTTTGACCAGGGGCCTCTCATTCTTCCCGACTGTTGGCTAGAGGTAGTCCTCAGTTCCTTGCCTTGTGGCTGCTATGGTGGCTTGTTTTGAAATCACAGAAGTGCCATCCTATCCCTTTTGCCATATTCTTTTGGTTATAGGCAAGTCACATGCGCCATCCACACTCATGGGGCAGGGATTACACACAGGTACAAATGTCAGGAGGTGGAGATAAGAGGGGATTATTAAAGTGTGTCTGCCACATTAAGTTAAATATAAATGAATTTATATATTAGTATATGCAATATTTCGAAATTCAGTGGCTAAACTACATGAAGATAATTGGTATATTAGATAAAAATTACATATAAATTATTTTATATATTACATATATCATTTCATATTTTAACTTCTCAGAAGTAGATGCCAGAAAATTACTTGTTTACCTATGCATTCCATTACAGTCATTGAGATATTGATTTTCATTAAGTAAATGTGTTCCTTTTTATAATTGTGCTTCTGGATATTTAACACAATTCTGTTCTGATTCAGGCATACCATATGTTTAATTGTTCTTAATTTATCCCATTATTGTGTGCTGTAGTACTTGAAAGATTTTATAATTTTGAAAGTTGTATGTTTGAAGCCGATAATATCTGTCACTATATTTATATGCTTTCTTATGATTAAGGATTTAGCATATAAATTGATTAAAAAAGTTATGAAGAATTTCACTAGCTTAGCTAATATCAATATGGGTGGTAAAAAATTAAGCCCACTATAAAATATTCATTCAAATTTTGTCAAAAAAATTATGGTATCATATATTGAAAGGGACTTAGCAAAAATTGTTTTTTAATATTCATTGGCTATTGATTTTTTTAAAATTTTGATTTATTTTTTACATAATGTAAAAATGAACATATATTAATTTCTTTTTAAAAGGCTGTTTTGGGAAGCATATTTTAATTTATATTTAAAATATTGTTTTATATTAAAATTTTAAATGCAATTTTTTGCTATTGATGTTTAACATTAATATTTTTATATCATATATTTATTTTTAAATCCTTTGTCACTTACTCTACTGACATGTATTAATTCCCTTAGGTCTGTAATGATTCCCAACCACTACTTGATAACATAGAATTTTTTCTGTTAAAAAGACATTGGAGTATAATATTTTTTTCCCTCAAATTGAAAAAACTATATATGCATATATGCCAAGTGCTTGATGTCTTAGAGGAGTTCTAGGCTTTTTATTTTTTTTTAACAATTCCACTATTAGAAATATTATATTGTATTATTTTAAAAATATTTATTACTTTAACTATATAAACAACTTTTAGAAAGTAGAGAGAAAATTTCTATCCTATTGTAATATTTTGAAAGCATGTTTTGTTTTAAGTGTGAAATATCAGTCTGATCCCTACCAACTTACTTGTCAGCATATCTGGAAGATAAAAGTTCTGTCATTGAAAGAAATGTGGTGCAGCGTCTGATGTACTCTACATTATTATCTGACCTTTTGGAATCTAAAGTATTTATTTTTGACAAAATACATTTCAAATTATTTTATAGTAGATTTGGTAAATTTGAAGATGTATTTCATTATAAAACAGCATGATCCTCTTAGTTTTTTTTTAATATATAATTTTTTTCATCAAAAGCTATTTATTGATTCAGTCTATCTTTTATTAAACTAATATTTATTGAATGTGTACTATTTGCCAGACATTGCTTTAATATTTGAGGATATAACAGTGAATAAATCCCTGCTTTCATGAAGCTTACATTGTAGTATATTAGAAATATATACACAAATACATATATGCATACATAATAAATAACTGTGAGGTAGTGATAAATACTGCAAAGATACAAAAAGAAATTGTGGGGGTCATGAGGGTAGTAGCTATGCTTACAGATTCCTCCAAGTTCTTTTAGAATGGTATCAGAATTTTAGGATTTAGAAGGCAGTTCAGAGGTCATTGAATCTAGCTTATATATTTTAAACAGGAAGATATTGCCACCTTAAGAGAGAGGGGTTACACTAAGCAAAGTTTTATTAGAATCATATATTGGCAAAATTGACCCTGGGAACCAGATCACCTAATCCCAACGCACTGCCCGTTCTACATTACTAACTTGTTACAGAGTGGGTCAAATTTGTTCCCAAGTGTTTACCAGAGACAAAGGACCAATTGTTTTCCTCTACTCCTCTTCCCATACCCATATTAGGACGAGTCTTGCCTACTCATTATTATCCTTTTTCATGTTAATTTTTCACATATTTCTTGTAGTTCTAATGGCATTCTTCATTAGTCTCTACTTCATAAGGATTCTCACCACCATACCAGGACCCTAAGGGGTAAGTCCTATATATGTATATTTATGTGTGCATGTGCGTGTATGTGCATGTCACCACATCATGTAGCCCAAAATAACAGATGTAGTTGGCACCTAAAACATATTTGCTGCACTTTATGAGGCACCTTCTCAGTCAGGACTGTTTTAATAAATGCCCAAGAGGAAATAATTTACACATATATTTTGACTCTGGGTCCCCTTCACTGATTAAAACAGGGTCCAAGGAAACACATATTACAAACCCAGGAAGACCTCAGGGAAAGAAAAACTGTATTGAAATTGGCTTGTTTCTTTTGGTTCTTAAAATATCAAAATCAGCCTAAGGATGGAAATGAGGCTTGAGATCTCCATTGGCTTCAAGGGTGCAGCTTGGATGTAAGGCCATTATGTGGCCTCAAACTTACCCTGCTACTTTTGAGTAGAACCTAGGGTTCCCAGCCATCAGAATAAACTTTAGGGGTATATAAAAATATGATCAGTCAACTGGAAACTTTTTATTGCAGTCAATAACCATCTGCAGTCAATAAAAAGGAACAAGTTGGCCTAAATATGTAGCAGCACACTGGTCACTTGTGTTTTGGGGTAGATTTGGTACTATGCCCATGTGCACCTGTTATCCATGCCCAGACTCTTTCTTGTAGTCTGAGCAAGGCAATGAGTGCAACACTTCCAGTGATATGTGCATCACACCTGCAAATAAACCTATGAAGGTATTTATCCACATTTGCTTGAGAAGGATGCTTGCACAAGTCAATGAAAGTATGCCATTAAGTTTATATTCACAAGCCCAACTTTAGCTACAAAATGAAAAGTAGAAAAATACAGATGAATATGGTCCTCATGTACTTTTATTCCATGAAAAAATAAATCTAAATCAGAGCTGCAAAACAAGTCCATAAATTGTTTTAGGAATTACAGTGATTCAATATAAATGAGATCACAGTTGGCATTGATGTAAGACTGCTGTGAAGAATCAGTTTGCTTAAAGGTGCTGCTATCACTTGGTCAAGGGTTATTTAAAAGTATAAGAAAGGCCTGTGGAATAAAAGTAATGAATAGTGGAAATGAATAAAATAGGGAGAAAACTAGTGGTACCGTATGAAAAATATAAAATCCATTAAAGTAATAACAGTCCAATTTACTAAAATTTCTCAAGTTATCTTGTAAAATAGCTCTGCATGACTTCTCTTATTTTCAGTTATGATCCTCTATATAAATGAGTTCAGGTTCTGTTGTTGATAGGAAGGGTGTTACAGTGAAAAGAAGCTTCAACTTGCCATCAGAAAACCTAGATCAGAAAAGAGGAATTGCCACTAATTGTGTAAATTTGAGTAATTGCTTTTATCTCAATGACTACTAATTCTTAATGAATATTAAAAAAAACATTATATAAACATGTGGAATCACAGAATAGTAATCCAAATACTTTTCCTTTATGAATGAAAAGAATCAGCCCCAGATGTAAAGCAATTTGCTTCAGGTCTTCAGCTGAATAATGAGAGCTGAGACCAGTTTATATTCCCTAACGCTGCATTTAATGGGTTTTATAGGGCCTTGCTCTTCAAGGCATGGTCCCTGGGGGAGCAATATCAGCATCACTGTAGATCTTGTTAGACATGCAGAAGAGCAGGCCAGACCCCAGACCTACTGAATCAGCATCTGCATTTTAACCAGATCTGAAGGTGGTTCCTCTCCTCATTAAAGTTGGAAAAGAAACACCTTAGGACTTAATTCCTTCTCCCTATGTGGTTAATGTGGGGATCAAATGTGTGGGTAAACGTGAAACTGCTTGTGCTCAATAAGTGCAACTATGATTCTATGATATTACTTCACTTAATTGTGATTTTAATTAAAAATATGGAATTGAGTAAAAATGTTTTTATAAAAATTTCACTAATAATAATCCTTACATTTATTCCAATGAATTCAAAGCTCTTCTGACAAGTCAAAATGAGCACAGCTATTTAAATAAATATTCATCTAATATTATGCAATATTACAATAAATATTTCATCCATTAATTTGGAAGTGTTTACAGAATGTAAAACATCTGTCTTTCTCAAATGTTTTTTAGGTTTTCCTATCATAGGGGATGTTTTAGTTTGCCAAAGGGCTGCTGATGCAAAGTACCAGAAATCTGTTGGTTTTTATAATGGAGATTTATTTGGGGTAAAAGCTTACAGTTCTAAGGCCATGAAAAGTCCAACTGAAGGAACTGTCAGGGAGATGCTTCTCACCAAAGTCAGCTACTGTTGATCCTGGTATGTTGCCACGTGGTGAAGCAAGATGGCCACCAATCTCTGCTGAGGTTTCAGCCTTCCCCTCTGGGCTCACCATATCCTCTTTAGCTGCTCTGTGGGCCCAGCCTCTTGGGGCTTTATACTTAAGCAATTCTCTCTCTCTCATTGCAGAATCAAATATGCTGGCTCCCTTTTCCTCTGTTTCTCTAAGTGAATCTCTCTCTGTGTTTCATTTATATCAAACCCAGCAAGGGTGTGGAGACTCAGCCTGAGTCACACCTCACTGATGTGGTCCAATGAAAGCCTTAAAGTGATCTTACCAAGTAATCTAATCAAAGCTCCCTCAAGTGGATTAAATGCAATCAAAGTGTATCACACCCAGAGAAATAGATTAGTTTATAAACATAATATATCTCTTTTGAGGATTCATGAAATAATTTCAAACTGACACAGGGAATAATTCCAGATGGCAGTAAAGTCATAATCTAAGAGGAGTAGGAAAATTGTGGTGCAAAAGAGTAAGAGTGCAACTGGATTTTCTCCGATTCATTTCTGAAATCTTCACAGTAGGTCTAGTCCTTGAAGTAAGAAGAAGAGTGATATGAAACTAAAGTTCTCCCTTTTTAGCTAAAGACCTTTAAACATGGCAAATATGTTTTATCTGAAATATGGATTCCCAATGCTAAGCACAATGCCTGGGATAGACTAGGTACAGAATAAGTATTGTTTGCAAGAAAACAGGGTATAACAACAGATGCAGAAAATACCTTGGTAAATTTCAAAATTCATTCTTTTTAAAATCTTTGCTTTAAATTATAAGAGTTGGAGAGGAGTGAAGAAATAGGAACACATTCATTGCTGCTGGGAATGTAAAATGTTGCAGTCTTTGTGGAAGACAGTCCAGCAGTTCCTCAGAAAGCAAAGTAGAAAATTGCCATATGACCCAGCATCCTGCTGCTATTTATACCCACAAGAATTGAAAGCAGGGGCTTGAACAAATAATTGTACACCAATGTTCATAAAAGCATTATTCACAGTTACAAAAAGATGAAAGCAACCCGGGTGTCCATCAACTAATGAATGGATGAAAACAATGTGATATATACACATAATGGAATGTTACTCAGCTGAAAAAAGGAATGAAGTTCTGATACATGCAATAACATGGAAAAACTTGAAGATTTCATGTTGAGTGAATTAAGCCAGACAAAAAATAACAAACACTCTATGATCTCATGGATATGAAATAACTAAAATAAGCAAACTCAAAGAGTCAGAATCTAGAATATTGGTTATCAGGAGATGGGAACAGCGACAGGGTATAAAGAGCTAAGGCTTAAAATGTACAGTTTCTATTTGAGATGATAAAAGAGTCTTAGTAATGGGTGGTGGTGTAGGTAGCACAAAACTAAATATAATTAACAGCCCTGAATTATATATTTGAATATGGTTAAAAGGGGACATTTAAGGTTGTATATATGTTACTAGACTAAAAGTTACAAATACAATCTATGGAATTGTACAACACAAATAGGGGACCCTAAGTTAAGTCATGGACTATAGTTAATAGTACAGTAATAAGAATAGGATTTAATCAATTTTTAACAAATGTACCATACTAATGCAAGGTGGTAATAATAGGTTGGTATATGGAAATACTGTACTTTAGATATATTTTTTCTGTAAACCCACAACTTCAGACATAAAAAAATAAAGCTTTGAGAAGATGGGAGAACAACAACTGTCATATATTCACAAGACCCTTTATAGATTATAGGCTGGGTGACAACATAGCAGTGGCTCTCAACTAGTTTTAATCTGCTAGCACAAGATGAGCAATGTTTTCACACTTATGAGTATATACAGGCTTATAGAGATTAACTGTCATTGTAACCCCACAAATTTCTCTATTTCTTCCACTCAGAAAAGTATATAAAAAAAGGAGGTAAGCAATTTTTAAAAAGACATAACCTGCAATCTTCTATATTTTGTACATAAACAAGATAATTCACAAGTTTTGAATTTAACTGCTATGATTCATAAATTACTTGCAACATACCTCAAATTGATATCAGTGCATTGCTGCTGGTCACCACTATAGTTGAGAACCTCTGCACTGGTAGATATGCATGATGGTTCAACTTGTGTACTACAGGTTTTCATGATAGAGCATGCAGGGAATATTGTATGCCTGGCCATTGTCAACACAAACAGGCTGAAAATTCTTTGGGCTAGGTAACCCATCTGTGCAAAACTCAGTAGCATTTGTGTATCACAGAATTCTGAAGTGAAAAATAAAGCAGACTTTCTCAATGGTCCTCAATGCCAGGGACGGGCTTTCAGAAATTTCTTGGTTTCCTCAAACACATATAGAATGATTAGTAGAGGAACTATAAAATAGGTCAAACAAACTTGTGTATTTATTTCATACAGTATTAGGTAGTTTTAACCTCCAATACTTGGCTTCTTTTCACCAGAGAAGAGAAGTATCAAAAGAGAGAAACAAGGCAGAACAAAGCAATAAGAAAGCAGAGACCCTATGTGATATTGGGTGCAGATAAAACAAGGCATTCCCTTAGGAAGAAAAAAAATGATGGTAATTGTGATAGAATTAATATCATGTTTTTTAATGAAGGCACTGATTAGATACAACCTAAATAGTAAAAACTCATAAGTAAATATTAATTAATTGCATGGGTTTTTGAGTAACAACTCTGCCACTAACCAGGAATTAATTTTCTAATTGCTCTGAGCCTTAGTTTTCTCATTTGATAAATGTGATAATAGTATAAAGAGATAAAGAAGAGACTTTCCAGTGATAAATTCATCAACAAAAATCCTAAACATATATGTACCTAATTATATTTTCAAAATTCATGAGGCAAAAAATTGACTGAAAGAAGAAACAGGCAAATTCACAAACAAATTAAAAAATTTTAACATACCACTTTCAGTAGTTGATAGAACAGAAAAAGTAATCAAGATTTATTTCTGAACAACATTAACCAACTTGATTTATGATATTTATAGGATGCTATATCCAACAATTGCAGATTATACTTTCTTTTCAAGTGTACATGAAATAATTACCAAAATATAATTTATTCTGGTTTATTAAACAAGTGTGAATACATTTCAAATATCTGAAGTCCAAAGAGTAAATTCTCTGATCACCAATTATACTAGTAATCAATATAACCAGAAAATCCCCAAGTATTTAGAAACTAAGCATCATACTTCTAAATAACCCATGACTAAAAAAAGTAACCATAACAGAATTTAGAAAAGTTTTGAACTGAATGATAATAAAAGTATAAACTATTAAACGCCAAAAGTGAATTCAGTGATTTAAGAGAAATTTATAACTTTAAATACATTTATTTGAAAAGAAGAACTTTTTAAATCAATGAAAAAAATTTGCTTTAATTTTTAAGTTTTAAATTTTAAGTTTTAAAAGCTTTTTAATGAAATGCATACAAACTTATAGAAAGATAATAAGACTAATATAATAAACGACCACGTACCCATCTTAGATTTGGCATATTTGCTTAAGCTTTAATATATACTGCAGCACAGGTTTTCTTTTGTATCGTTATCCTCTAACCTTCCCATTTTCTCTATTTTCAAACATTCTGTACATTTTTATTTTAGTTTTTTCTTGAGTAAGAAACATGTGGCTGTATATTATTCAGCATGCATTGCTAAAAATTTTTGTTAATATATGATTTACCCCTTTTAATTTTGATTTTTAAAATATAATTGTACTTATTTATATATTATTTTACATTTCCTGTTAATATATTTTTCTTTATATTCCTTCTTTCTTGCCTCAGGTCATTATAAAAAATGTTAAATATTTGTCTCTTGACAATTAAGCATCACATTTCAATTAAGTTTAACAATAAACATTTAACATACGTATATGTGTTTACATTTTTAAACAAGTTTTAAATTATTCAACATTTCTTTCTTCATATTCAATATAAAATATATCTAAGCATGGCTTAATTAGCTGTTGAAAATCTACCATCAACATCTTGTTCTTATGATCTAGAGTTTTAGAATGCCTTTTGAAACTCAGTAAATTGGCTATTTTCATAAACAATTATTAAATAGCTTAATGATATAACTTATCAATTTATATATTAAAAATTATTTTTAATTCCAACACTTTCTTGCTTTATTTTATATTCTTTTTAAAAAGCACTTTCTTTTTAAAAAGCTTCAATGGAGTTTTCTGAATATTAACATCCCTTAGACTGTTTTATTTTTCCCTCACTTCTTACATATGGTTTAGATGTGCATAAAATTCTCAATTGGCACTAGTTTGCAGGTATAACTGAAGTTTAGAAATATCAAGTGAGTGATTAGGATAAAGACCAATTTAAATGATAACTTTACAGGAAGGGAAGCATTTTTATGCATTTTATGTTTATATATTACAAAATAACATTTTAAACCAAGAAAAATGATTATGATTAAATAAAATGAAGGTGAGCTCAATAATGCTATTAATATGTTTACTTAGCCTATATATTCACATTTGTGTATATGTGTGTGTTTTGTGTGTTCATATATAATTTTAAATTTTCTCTGTGTTTTGAATATTTTATTGAACTAATTTTTAATATAAAAGTGTGTATTTCACTGTGACTCAGAACATAGGGATTATGTCAAATTGCTTCAGTTCACTCCTTCCCAAGTAGAGGTGTTGGAAGTTTCCCACAACTGCACTATCATTTCCAAATATCTGGGTATTGAAAATAACAATATTAGGAATATCACTGAGTTTTAGTTTGCCTACCATCATGACTCCAGCTAGACATTAACTGGGCTGTATACTAGTTACTGTCAAAAGGATATTTTCAATTAGGCAAGGGGATGAAGAGTAAATTAGTTTTCATCACTGATAATTTTGTGGTTACTTGAATATTTGTTGTTTGCAATGACTCAGATTCAACATGCTGGAGATAAATGTGCTCTGCAAAAGCCTGGGTTATATCTGAATTCCTGTTGCTCATCTGTTCAAGTCATCTCCTCAGTCCATAATCTCACCCCAGATACCCATCAATATCAAACACTTCTTCTCTTTCCTTCCTTAAGCTAAAGGATCTTTGTAGACAGCAATGTAGACTGGCTGCTATTCTCCTCCCAAACTAATTTTGATGTAAAGTTTATGCCCTGAATGCTTTACAGATATGATTTGAATTGGTTCTTGCAATCTAAAGCCCTTTTTATCAAGTGTTGAATTTTCCATGAGTTTCAACAGGTTATCTTGAAATTAAAGAAAACATTTAGAAAACATAAATGAAGGGGCTTTCATATTCTCTGGTTCCCTAGGGCAACACAGTTAAAAATGCAGCAGTTTCACAAACAAGCCTATTAAGCTCAGAGTTTAATATGAGATAAATAGACATATTGCACAGAGTGCCTTTTGCATTGACGTTTCCCTTAAGAATGCACTTTAGGTTTTAAATATTTAAACATCATAGAATACATGTATCAAAACACAACATTTTCATCTGCTATTTATGTAGAAATAATATGTATTTGAATACCTACAATCAATACATTATTTTTTAAAAGGATATATAGCAAAAGTCTTTACTTTCCAAAAAAGCAATTGTTTGACTATTAGAATCACATGTAGGACTTTCAAAAAAAAAAAAAAATGCTTGATTTTCAGCAAAGGAGATACAAGGCTTGGTTGCTGCCTCTAAGAAAGACATGAGCCTGAAGACATTTCCACACTGTCTTTCATACAAATGTAGCCCTTGCCATCAGCTCTTCTGAGTGTGTTTCCCTGTAACTGCCCGTTTGTCACCCAACTCATGCAGTATTATCTTTCAAAAGTAATAACATATAAGAACTATGTCAACTCCTTTCCTCTTTCCATCACAACTCTCTTCAAGTAGCAAATTTTTACCACATTTGATAAATAACAATTCATTACAGGAAAATGCCTTTTAATTTTTAATTTTGAGATAATTGTAGATTTACTTGAAGTTGTAAGAAATAACAGAGATCCCAAATATCCTTCACAGATTTTCCACCAATGGTAGTATCTTGCAAAATTAAAATACAGTATTACAACTAGGAAATTGACTTTGATATAATCCATCAACTTTATTCAGATATCACCAGTTTTGCATGCACTCATATAGAGTGTGCTTCTAATTAGTTCTATTCTATTTTATCACATTTAGATTCATGTGACCACCACTACAGTCAATTAAGAACAGTTCCAGTATTCCAAGATCCCTATCTTTGCCTTGTTATAACCACTCACTAGTTGTCTACATAGCCTCTTCAATAAAATGTCTTTTGTTCTTTTTCTAATTGAATTCTTTGTACTTCTTCCTGCTGGGTTTCAGAATTTATTGTATATTCTAGACAAAAGTTCTTTATTCGAGATGTGGTTTGAAAATATTTTCTCCCAGTCTGTAGATTTTCTTTCATTGTTTAATGAGGGATTTTTGAAGAGCAAAATTTTATTTTATTAATTCCAATCCATCAGTTTTCCTTTTTGGGGTAGTTCTTCCTGCATCAAGTCTACAAACTCTTCACTTTAGCCCTAGTTTTCAAAGATATTCTCCTTTGTTTGTTGATGTTTTTTCCCCCTAAAACTTTTATACTTGTATCTCATCCATTTTGTAATTTAAGATTTGTATAAGAGATGAGATTTATGTTCAGGTTCATTTTGTTTGTCAATGATGTTAAACCATCTGTCTTGCTTCTATGGAATTGTTTTTGTATCTTTATAAAAAAAATCAGTTGGACATATTTATATGGGTCTGTTTTATTTCATTCCATTGATCTTTTTATCTATCCCTCCACCATATCACACTGTCTTGATTACTATAACAATACAGTAAGCCTTACTATTGGGCAAGGTGAGTCCTTCCAATTCCTTCCAATCTTCATGCTCAAGATTATTTTAGCTTATGTCATTCTGTATACATTTTAAAATAATACTCTGTGTCTACAAAAATGCTAAAATTATGATCAGAATTTCATTGAAACTATAGACCTCCATACTTACCTGACAGGGGAGATACCAGGATCATGAAGATGGTTTTCCCAGGGTGAGGCTTATCCACTGCCCTCTGGATGTGCTGACCCCTGTGATCTTCCCAAATTTGGAAAACTCAACTGCATAATTTGTGGTAGTGAGGGACTGCATTTGCACTCTCCCCTTAAAAAAACAAATAAACAAAAAAACTATAGATCTTATTGGGGAGAATTGACATCTTCAATATGAAGAATCTTCCCATCCATGAGAATGGTATATCTCTCCATTTATTTAGCTCTTTTTAATTTATTTTTAAATTTTTTTATTAGAGAATTAATAAGTTTACAGAAAAATCATGCAGAAAATACAATACCCACCCCTATAATTAACACCTTGCATCAGCGTGGTACATTTGCTACAAATGACAAAAGAATATTATTATAATGGTACCATTAACTATGGTCCATGGTTTATATTAGAAGCCTGTGAATATGCTGCATTACATGACAAAAGGCACTTGTTAGATGTAACCAAGGTTAAGAACTTTAAAATACAGAGATTATTCTGAATTTTAGAGTTTAGTTCATTCTAATCACATCAGTCCTTAACAGCAGAGAACTTTCTCCAGATGCAGACAGCAGAGATATAGCAAATGGAGAAGTCTGAGAGATTCCAAGTGTGAGAAGATTCAATGCACTATTGCTGGCTCTGAGATGTAGGGGCCACATGCAAAAATCAGAGAAAGGCCATTAGTACTTTAAGAGTGGCCCATGACTGAAAGCCAGAAAAGAATCATGGACTTCAATCCTACAATTACAGGGAACTAAATTCTGCCAGCAATTGTATGAGCTTGGATATGAATTCATCCCTAGATCTGCCAGCAAAAAGTGCTGCCCTGTTTGTACCTTAATTTCAGTCTTGTGAGATCTGAAGTAGAGGAACAAACTGAGTTATGTTCTTTCCTGCAAAGATTTCATTTTTTTTTAACTTGCTAATTTTTTGGTAATTTGTTATGGAAGCAATAGAAAACAAATACATGGGTGAGTCTTAAATAGTAACTTTTAAAATTCCTTTTTTATTCTAATGCAAAGCTAGGTATGAGAAACCCTTTACTGCCCAAGACAATAAAAATGTTAAAAGAAAAAAAAAAAGAAAATCTAAATAAAACAATCATTTGCAGATATATAGTATGTATGTCATCTGATTTTTCCCAAGAATTTAGTGATTTATGTATAAGCCATTAGCGTAGTTATGAGAACTCTATAAGTTGCTCATTTCGAAACCAATATACACAGTTTATTAGCCTTTTTACATAGGAACATAACCACATAAAGATACTACAAAGAAAATGTTTTATTTACAATAGTTAAAACAACATGTGAAATAAGCATAAATGTAACTAGAAATGTTCTGAAACTACATGAAGAATATCACAAAATTTTATGGTCTTAAGATAATTTTGAAGACCTACACTAAAGGAGAATATAAGTAAATTTTTAGTGAGTAAAATAGAACCCAGAGACAAAGATAAAGGTTACATGCCAGCATTGTTAGAGGAAAGGATGTCCCAGGAACCAAACTCAAATAACTTTTATCCAACCCATTATTTTGTCCATCTACCTCAAAAATTTGATGACTATTCATTTTATTCTAAAAAACTTGAAGACAATATCCTTTTTCTAAACTCTGGTGTCAAAAATAAAATTTTGTTCTAAAAACTTCAAAAAATTAGGATGTACATATATTAAACATTTTCTTAAAATCCTTTGGCCATGATAAATCTCAGGAATCAGTATTGTCAGGATGGAAAGTACTGGATATAAATTCTCCCCAAATGCTTTTCAACAGGCAAAGGAGAAACCAATACTCATGAGATGAGAATTTTCATAGCATAAAGAAAAAAGGATTTTGCCAATTTTGCAGGCCAAACACAGGACTAGTAACTGACAAACGTCAGATATCTCAAAAAGTGCTGAGTGAGGGGTGCATTTCTAAACTGCCACAGTCCACAGCAGCAAGCACCTGGCAAGGTAGTGTAGTGCAGGGGCTCAGGTTGGTAGACAGACCCGTGCAAGTACACCAACAAATGCCCACAGTCACCAGGATTTTATAACTGCACTCCCATATGAACCTTGTAATTTCTCAAGTATCTTAATGTATAACCAAACATTACTAAGATGAATGTTTTCCACAATGTGGAAAAAAAAAATCACATTAGGTGAAACTTCCTAAAAATTCTTCACAATTGCTCAAATATAGCAAGAGTCCTTTCACTGAACTAAATTAATACAAAACAATTAAGAGAAAACAACAGTTCTATATTTGGTTTAAATCTCAGGTCCACCAGTATCTTAAATTACTGACAGTTATCTTATCTGATTATTTGGCATTATCCCTTGTTTCTTCCTAACTCGAAGCGTATTCAGAAGGCTATTCTAACTGAGGTATCTAATAAAATATATAAGTAAAAGATCATAACATCTTTTGATCACAGTCCCATATTTATATGATGATATACACACACACATATATATACATATAAATATTAATGCATGTATATACACATATTTAGTAAAAGATATGTTATAATTTTGGCTATGGACATTGCAGAAAAGAGTGAGTAAAAACTTCATTTAATATAAATCAAATGTATTTAGTTAGAAAGCTTTTAATTACACTAGAGTCTGGAATCAATAAAGAATATATTGGAACAATGAAAACTGTGGTAGTTTGGATCTGTGTACCCCAGAAAATACATGCTCTCAAATTTAATTCATTGCTGTGGGAGTAAATGGGACATTTTGATGAGGTTACTTCAGATAAAATGTGGCCCAGGATGGATCTTAGTCCTATTACTGAAAGTCTTATAGTAAAGATCACAGAAAGAGAAAGCTGACAGCCACAGAGGGAGCAGCCAGAAGCTGAAAGTCAGTGGAACCCTGAGGAGAAGGGGGAGGCTAGGGGAGGTTGCCATGTGCATTTCCATGTGACAGAGGAACAAAGGACCAAAGATAACTGGCAGCCAGCGCCAAATGCCTGTCTTTGTGAAGAAAGCATTCTTGATTTGGAATTCTTCTAGCTTCAAAACTGTAAGCTAATAAATTTCCACTGTTTAAGCCAACTCAGTGCATGGCATTTTCTTTAGCAAGAGAAAACTAAAACAAATACCAAAGCAATGCAATGGCTATGTGTACAACTGAGTTTAAAGTGCAAAAAGAAAACACAGAGCCCCAGTTCTTTATATAATAGAGGAAATAAATTCCTAAAACATCACATAAAGGAAAACAACAACAACAACAATAAAAATCTCAGACAGATTTCAAAACAAAATAAGACAAAAGTACACGATAATTGAGGAATGATGCTTCTACTTGGTTTAGGGAATTTGGCTACTCTTATTCCTCTCACATGAATATACAAAACATATCTTTATTGTTAAGAATAACTAATCTGCAGAGAATGGTTTCATGAGAAAAATTATAACAGCAAATAAATTCTAGAATCCATATGTATTATCCATATTCCTTCTACTAAATTCTACCATCTTACATTTTAAAAAGTACCTTTTTTCCTGTTTCTAATTCATTGCTGTCTAATTAGAACCAAATCATTTCAATATGCAAGAAAATGTGGACAGAAAATTTTATGAGCTAATTTGCACTGAAAAATTTTTACCTAGGACATTCCAGGATATCAGCGGTCTCCCTTGTCTCTTCAGCATACCACCATAAAAAATGGGAGAGAATGATATAGAGGAGGGGAAGAAATCGACAATTTTGAATATAATATTATGTTACACATCCTCCTACTTATGAAATGTACTGCTAGTTATAACTATTTCTATAATACATTAAAATTAGCAATAATTGTATCAAACCATGTTCATAGTGGGCTGTGCCTTTTAAAGCACATTAGGGGCTTTCACACAGTGTTCATTTAAATTTCATTCCTTTAAACACTTTAATTTTGCTCAAGAAACCTCAAGTTGATAACTCATTACTTTGTTCTCTTGATGCTGCTTGAGCTCAACACATTTTATCTTATGCTGTTACTCCTTATGTAAGAAAAGAAACCTGTCCATACACTAAATGAGCAATGACATAACACATCAGGGCTCCACTCAGGGATATCTTCACTCATACGATTTTATTTATTTTGTTTATTAAAATAATGAAATTAGAGAAGAGTAAAAAAATTGAGGCATAGTTACCCTCTCTTTCCCTTTTTGTATTCCTCTTTCAAATTGCTATTCACTATTCATGAGCCTTCTTAGTAGTTGTCCAGGATCAGAGCTCTTTGACTGAAGAAAAATTTTGGTCTTCTGTTCAGTCAGCATCAAATCCTCATTAAGATTTCTAGAGGATACTTTATATGTGTGTGTGTGTGCATGTGTATGTGTGCTTGTTCTCAGATTTAGTGCCACTCATACAACAAACCTTAACTAAGAAGTTTCTACCTTCTAGATATTTTGATACCTGATACAAAATTATACCTCATGAAACTTGATTTTGTTAAAGAGGAGGAAGATGAGGATGATTATGAGAAGGACAATAAGGATTATTATAGTTTATAGTTATTTCATGCTCATTATATGCTATAAACTTACTAGATAGATAATAGAAGAAGCTGATGAAGATAGAGAGAAACATAGATATTTATAGAAAATAGATTTTTTTATATTAAATTTCGTATGGAATCCTCACAACAATCAGGAAAATAAGTGCTATTATTGTCTCTATTTGACAGTAAAAAACAGATTAGAGATGATTATTCAATTAAAATCTTAAATAATTTAATTGTGAGATATATAAACTACACATATTAAACTTACTAATTAATATGTATGCTAATAATATTGATGATCATACTTGCACTTCCAAACTTAAGCTTTTCTGAGTACTTATTGAATGCTAAATTCTGCATTAAATGTGTTAGTAACCTTATCTCAAACAGTCTTCAAAAACTTTCAAATTTGCTATTGTTTGCTCTTGTTTAATACATGACGAAATAGACCCAGAGATATTCAATTGCTTATAAGAAGCACTAGGGATCCTACCCAACTTTCACTCTAAAATTTAAGTTATTTTTACTACTGCAAAGCTTCCCAGCAGTCTACATTGCACCAATTTATATAATAAGTATTTAATGGGATTTAGTTATTCCGAAATATTTACAAAGTCCTGGTGTGTATGAAAAGCCTAAACAATTAAATTAGGGATTTTGGATAATTTAAATGAACAATTCAAATATTTTTTGAAGTTCAGGGAATTTAATATAAATATAATAAGAGCAACTGACATTTGAATTATGTTGGCAGACCATTAGAGATCCTAAAAAATTATATAAATATATTTCAGACAAATATATGTAGATTATTCTTTGTTAAAAGTTGTGGAAAATTGCAGGAAAATGATGATTCTGTGTTCTTTCAGTATAAAACTCTCCCATATTATGTTTGATGACCAGGGGTGATTTAAATCTCTAAACTATTAAAAGTATCTTTATTTTCCTGAAGCATAAAAATGTGAGAATCGTCAAAATTACATATTCTCTTAAGCATAAATCTATGCATTCAGCTCAGACTCAAGCTTGGCATCCATCAAAATGTGCCACTCAGATCTCCTGCTGGGGAGAGCATAGTTAATTGACAACCCAGCTGCCAGCTGTCAGAGTCAACCACCATGTTTGTGCTGAGGCCATACTTGCACATACCAACAATGGAGCATGGTAGTGATACTACTGCTCCTCTAATGGGAGCCTTTGATTTGAGAACTCTGCCTTGTTGAATTTCTTTAGAACTGTGTAAAGGCCTGGTTTTGCCTACTAGAACCAGCTGCCTTACATTACAGGCATGAGACCTGCATTGCAGTGTAGGTTTTCCTTGCTTTACTCCTGTTTTTTATCTTCATTCTTCACAGATGTTTCCCCCAGAAAACTCTTGCTTTATTGTACTATCTTACCTTGGTGTCTTTTTTGCAGAATATCAAAATTAACACACAGAGTTAATTCCATGCTGAGAAAAAGTGCCAGAAATGAGTCACAAGTGAACTAAATTGAAGTTTATATTGACCATTATTTCTAAGACCATTTTGTTAAAGGTAGGCACTTGGAGGACAAAAGAATCTGTTAAATTGCCTGATGAATCAAATATTCACCTCCAACCTTGCAAACAGTTTATGATTCTTACAAGTCAATCCTCCTAAAGGAAAAGGATCCAGATGTTCTGAGTTCATAGCTATTCGGGCTAGGGATGGCAGTGTGGGTTAAAGGAGAGAAAGAGATGATTGAGAATGCCTTTAACGTGATGTACGGCCCTGTTCACTGGAAAGACATACTACTTAAAACTGATATCACGTAATTTTTCTGAATTAGACTTCCATTACTAATAAATAGAAAATTATGAAGTGGGCTTCAGTGAAAAAGGTATTGTGTTTCAAATAAAAAAGATTAAAGGCAGACAATTTAGAGATTTTCACAGCCAAATTAATTTGTGCATTCATTCATACATTTATTAATTCATCCAACAATCATTGAACTTCTTGTTGTTTCAGGCATTGTTAAAGATTTTAAATACAAATTTGAATAAAACACAACCCTTGCCCTAAGAAAACTCAATCTTGTTAAAGTGTCAGGTAACAGTATTTGTGTTAGTAAGTAAAAATGTGAATGGAGCATAAAAGGACAGAATTCACATTGAAGGTATTAGGAAAGGTATACCATAGAAAGTGGAACTTATGATGAGTCTTGAAAAAGAACAGAGTTAGTCAAGGAAATAGCGTGGTGGAGGCATGTCAGTGATATCATGGGTGTGAGAAAGAGGATTAGTGAAAGTGACCAGAAACCACAGAAGCACAAAATGGCACTGAGACAATTGACATGAGAATTTATGAGATATGTTGGCCGAGATTAGAAAGGGCCTTGCATGCCCTGCTAATTTGGTAGAACGTTACCCTCTGTTCAATGTAGGGCTATTTATGAATTTCAGTTAGGTATATAAAGAGTAAGCTCACAGAGACAAAGGAGCAGGTTATGACATGAGCTCAGAAGCTAAAGGATGAGGGTCTGAATCAAGATGGCAAAGACTGAGAAAAGTCAATGGTAGGGAAAATTAATGGAATTTAGTGAGTCTTAGGTTACGGGAAATAAAGACTCAGAAATGTATCCCACGTTTCTAGAGTAAATGAAGTGACAGTTAGCTATGCTCTTAATAAAGATAAAAATACAAACTACAGCAACAACACAAAAGGATTTAAAAGGAAATGTATTTTCAGAGATACTGAGTTTATCAAATGGAAATACATAGCAGGAAAGCTTATATATGGACAGAACATTAAAGAAAAAGTCTTATCAGGAAATATGTTAGGATAGGCAATTGCCAATTTGTAGGAAGTACCTGAAGTTTAAGAGGTGGAAATGATCACTCAGGGGAACGAAACAGAGAAAGGAAACAAAAGAAACCTGAGGAAGCCATTCCAGAGCTTATCTGAGTAATAGTAATATTTTATGTTATTTTTAAATTACAACAAACTGATACTTACATTTAGTAATGACACAAATGATACTGTCATATTGTATTATATTTTATACATTTTAAAATGTGTTATCACTGGTTATTCCAACTGAATTCTCACAATGGCAGTGGGATGTGTTTAGATTTATTTTCCTCATTTTATTCTCTTATGCTTGAAAAGTTGAACTTAAAGTTTTTAACTTTAGTCAATTTCCAATATTTCATATTAAAACACATTCAAATCCAGCTTAAATAGAAGTCCAAACAATAACAAAAAAGTTGAATCAAATCATATGCACATTCAAATCAATGTGCATATCATTATAATGTCATAAAGATTTTAAACCATGGTAGTACATCATTGTTGCAGGAGATATTATAAATGTTTCTGTATTTTGATTTGGAATGTTTGTTATGAGGGGTGAAGCTGATATCCATGCCCTTTCCTAAATGGACAAAATTAGCATCACAATGAGTAGCCATGATATAATTTTCTCCAGTGGTAATTAATTATTCTACTCAATAATCAAAAAATCATTTCCATACTTCCCCTCACAATGCAAATATGACTTTTAAAGAAGTGTAAAGGATGTTTTTGGTGGTGATTATACTTTCTCCCCAGTAAGTAAAATCAAATCTGGCATTCTTCAGAGGCCGCTCAAAGACAAGAAACCTCCATAAATAATCAAACTTTCTAAATCTGCTAAATGTGAAATTAAAAGTGTATGATGATTCAAAGAAATTACCCTGTGTTTTTGGAATTTCAATCTAACCTCAAGCTAAAGTCCCCAAAATCTCTTCAGTTGCACAAAACTTAATTTAGATTTTTTAAAATTATTACTTTTTTAAAAGGAGGTACTAGAAATTGAACCCTTGACCTTGTACATACAAAGCAGGCACTCAACCACTGAGCTACAACAGCTCTACTAAAATTATTACTTTTTAAAATTTTGCAATTCACATTAAGTTGTAAGAAATAATATAGAGAGGCCTTGTGTAACTTTTACCCAGTTTTCTCCAAACTATAATATAATATCATAACCAGAATATTGGCAATGAGAGAGTCAAGATACAGAGTATTTCCATTCCAAGGATCCTTCAAGCTGCCCTATAATGGCCACAACCACTTTATTCCTTATCTTACATCCTCATTGATACCCAGCAACCACGGATGTGTTCTCCATTTCCATAATTATGTCATCTCAAGAACTAGTATAGGGGAGTGGATGTAGCTCAATGGTTGAATGCCTGTCTCCCACATATGAGGTCCTAGGTTCATTCCCAGTACCTCCTAAGAAAAAAAAAAAGTGTGGTATAAAACAGTCATACCGTATGTAATCTACTGGGAGTGAATTTTTCACTCAGTTTAATTTTCTACCAATCACTGCAGGTTGTTGCATGTATCAATAGTTTACACTATCTTACTGCTGTATAGTATTACATGGTACAAGAGTTTGAACAATTTGTTGAACCATCCACCTCTCGAAGGAGATCTAGATGTTTGCCATTTTGGAGTATAATTAATAAAACAGATAAAATTATCCAGGTACAGGTTTTTGTGTGAATATAAGTTTTCATTTCTCTGGAAAAAAAATACCAAGGAGTGCAATTGCTGGGTTGTATGGTAGATGCAAATTTAGTGTTTTAACAAAGAGCTAATCTGTTTTCCAGAGGGGCTGCATCATTTTATATACCTATCAGCAATTTATGAATGATTCACATCATCTACATCTTCATCAACATTTGGTATTGTCACATTTTTTTAAGTTTATTCATTCTCATATGTGTGTAGTGATATCTCAGTTTAGTTTTTATTTTTATTTCATTAATGGTTAATGAGGTTTAACAACTTTCATGTGCTTTTCTGCCAACATTATGTCTTCTTCAATGAGTCTTTTTCCAATTTTCATGCCTTTTTCATATTTTTTTCCAGTTTTCTAATTAGATTGTTCTTGTTTGTGTGTTTTGTTTTGTTTTAACTCCAGTTCTGAGAGTTCTCTACATATTCTATTCCTTTGTCAGATATGTCGTTTGTATACATTTTCTCCAAGTGTTTTGGATAGGGTTTTCATCTTTGCTCTAGCTATTTCACAGAACAAAGTTGATATTTTTAAATTCTGAGGAAATCCTATTTTTAAATTTTCCCTTCTATGGATTGTACTTATGATGTCAAGTCTAAAAGTCTAAGAAACTCTTTGTCTTGCCTTAAATCCCTAAGATTTTCACCTATATGTTTTTCACATTTTTCTTAAAAGTTTAAAGTTTTATGATTTACATTAAGTCCATGGTAATTTTGAATTAATTTTTATATAATTTGTGAGATTTCAGTAGACAACAAAATTGATTTAACTATGCTAGGTGCTTTGCCTTTCCATATGAATTTTAGAATAATTATATCTGAAGCTACAAGATATTCTGATAGGAATTCCATTTCCTATATAAAATTTTGCATATAATTGACATCTTTATTAGGTTGAATCTCCCAATCCATGAACATGGCCTCTTTCTGTTTATTAATGTCATCTTTGATTTCTTATATCATCATTTGTTATTTTCAGCATACAAATCTGTACATATTTTGTTAGATGTATGCCTATTTATTTCATCTTTGAGTGATTGTAAATGGTATTATATTTTTCATTTTGGTACCCATATTAGTATATTATAATGGAATTGATTTTCATAAGTTTATCTTGTAACATGAAATTTTGTTGAGATCACTTATTCTAAGACTTAGTTTCTATAGCTTCTTTGGGATTTTTCTAAGTAGACAAAGATGATATCTGTAAATAGAGGCAGTATTATTTATTTTTTTCCAATTTGTATATAGTTTTTTTCCCTATCTTTGTATTATTGCACTGGCTAAGAAAGCTTCGTTTACAGCTGAAAGTAAGCAGCTGCAGCAATATAGCCCGTTTTGGAACATCCGTGAAGGGAAGGGAAATTCTCCCGATGGGCAAAACTTCAAACAATGCACCTGTTCATATGGCTTAGAAGGAGAAAAGGCTAGAAGTGTATTTGTATACAGATTCATTGGTTATGGCCAATGGTTTGGCTGGAAGGTCAGAGACTTGGGAGGTCCATGACGGAAAATTGGCAACAAAGAGTTCTGGGATAGAGGTATGGGAAGATCTCTTTCTGAATGGTTGAAAAACATAAAGATATTTGAGTCACATGTTATTAGTTACCAGAGGGTCACTTCAGCAGAGAAGGATTTTAATAATCAAGTGGATAGTATAACCTGGTATGTGGATACCAGTCAGCCTCTATCCTCAGCCACTCCTAACAGGAAAACAAAGTCTCCTTTGTGATAGGGATGGAAGTTATTCATGGGTTCATCATTATGGACTTTCACTCACCAAGGCTGTCCTAGCCACAGCCACTTCTGAGTGTCCACTCTGACAGCAGCTGAGACCAACACTTAGTCCCTGATATGGCAACATTCCTCATTTGATCAGCTTGCAACCTGGTGGTAGGATGATCAAATTGTACATTTCAATTTGGAAGGAGCAGAATTTTGTTTTTAATGGAATAAGCACATTCTTTGGACACAGATTTGCTTTCCTTGCATGCAATGCTTCTCCCATAGCTAACATCCAAGGACTTACAAAACGCCTTGTCTTACACCATGGTATTCCACATAGCATTGCTTCTGATCAAGGAACCAGCTTCACAGTAAATTTAGTGCAGGAATAGGCATATGCTTATGGAATTCTCTGGTCTTACCATGTTACTATGTTCTCCATAATCCTGTAGCAGCTGGGTTGATAAAATAGTGGAATAGCCTTTTAAAGACTCAATTATGACACTAACTGGGTAGCAATATCATGCAGGGCTAGGGAAATGTTTTCCAGAAAGCTGTATATGCTCTAAATCAGCATCTATTCTATGGTGTTGTTTTTTTCATAGCCAGGTTTCACAGATCCAATAATCAAGGGGTGGAAATGGGAGTAGCCCACTAGAAAAAATTTTGCTTCCTCTCTTCACACCTTAAGTTTTGATAGTCTACAGGTCTTACTCCAAAAGAAGGAGTACTTCCATCTGGAGAAATAATTATTCATTGAGGTGGAAGTTATAACTGTCAGTTTGTGCTCCTCATGCTTCTATATCAACAAAGAAGGGTATGTTACTTTACTGTCTGTGATTGATATTGATTTTCAAGGACTGCTACTAAACAACAGAGGAAAAGTAGAGTTGGCTTGGTATACAGGAAAATCCCTGGGAGTATATCTTAGTACTACCATGCCCTGTGATTAAAGCCAATGGAAAACTGCAATAATCCAAACCAGGTAGAACTACTAATGGCTTAGACCCTTCAAGAATAATGATTTGGGTCACCTCATCAGACAAAGAACCAAGTCCAGCTGAGATGCTTGCTGAGGATAAAGGGAATATGGAATGGGGAGATGAAGAACGTAGTTGTAAATACAAACTATGCCCACATAACCAGTTGAAGAAATGAAGACAATGATGGAAATGAGTATTGTTTCCTTGTTTTGTTATGAATATGTTGTATACATAAACTAAGTCAATATAACGTAAGTGCTCTTAAATTTATGCTGTTGTATTTTAGTTACAAGATATCAAGGTAAAAGAATATTATTTAGGAACTTTTATCCTCTTCTGCAGATGCATTGCCCTTCCAGTTGTACACAAGACAGTTGAATCATGTTTATGTGAAAGCATGATTCTTATTGTTTTTATTTAGAGATCAGTTATGGTTTAAGGAGATGTGCATTGTTGCCAGATTGGCAAGCGGTGGATTGTGATGGTTAAGTTTGTGTCAACATGGCTATGTTATGATGTCCAGTTGTTTGGTCAAGCAAGGATGGGCCTTGTTGTTGCTATGACAAAATGCTGTGGATTTAAATCATTAGTAAGTTGTTTGCATTTATGGCTGACTACATCTATAAACAAAGGAAAATGTCTTCAGCCAGGAGTGAGGTCTCATCCAATCTGTTGAAGGCATTAAAGGGGAGAGGTGCTTCAACACTGCTGGGCTGGGTGGAAATCCAGTCTCTTCATATGGTCTATATTGACAGGTCAAGGTACATGGACCTCATTACTGCCTGGCAGGAATGAAAGTCATGATTCCATACTCAGCCTTCTCTGACACCACCCTGATGGAGAATTGGGGTACTTATTTACAGTTTAGCATGGGTACTACTGGAGCTGCAGGTTTTTTGTTTGTTTGTTTTGCTTTGTTATCTGTGTTGTTTAGCTGGAGTAGGATGGTTATTGTCTAAACATTGTGTATCCTGCTAGGCTATATCTTTCTTGGACTTAAAGAGAGAGAGCTGTCTTTGTTAATGTTGATTTTTGTCTGTGCCCCTTGATATTTCAGGCCTCTCCAGCACCATTCTTGGATATATGAGACAAAAGGAAAACCCAAAGAACTTCTCACCATGTGGTTCTTTGGATCCCAATTTCCTTAGACATGCTGCCTTCTCCTACCTTCCTTTCAGACTTTTCTTATAAAGTTCAGGCATTTCAGGTGTAATTAGCAGAGGAATAGGAAAGATATGTCTATATCATCTTCCTGGAAGAAGAGGTATTGTATTTATTGATTTTTAATTCACTTATTTACATGGACCATTACATTAAACTTCTTCTTTGCATGACTCCTTCATTAAATTATATATTATGAGATGTACTTTAAAAAATTCTCTTACTGTTTAAAGTAATAGGTTGGGGAGCTCTATTAAAAAAGAATAGATGGAGACTTAAGGTGCTCTAGTGTTCTGTTCCTCCATAGAATCTTTGAGCAATTAGCGAAAACTGGCAAAGCCATCTTGCTCCAAATTCCAGAAAATAGTTAAAGGGTTGCAGTAACAAGGCAAGTGCTAAATCAAGAAAACAAAATTTTGATAAATTGTAGGGGAAGCTCCTGGCATACTTGCTGGTCTCTCCCCCTGACTCAGTGTGGGGCAGGCCTATGCTCCCATTGTGGGTCACTGGCCCAATTCTGAAGGGAGCATAGTAGCTACTATTGCCTACTGGAGTGTCTATATGTAGATGCTGTTGAAAGAAAAAAAAATGTCATGCAATTTAGGATCTCACAGCATTATTGAGTGATTCATGAATTGAGCAGCATTCCATTCACAAAGTAGAAGGAGCTTCAGTGAGGGGGTGGAAAGGAGGACCTTATATAAAGCCAATGCAGAAGGAAGTGAAGAAATGTTCTGATTGGCCAATGTTAAGCTTCCATTGTACACAGAAGGGGGTCTTACAAAGTGGCGAGCAGGTATACATTGAATAGTATGGTATACATGTCCATTCTGATAAAGTATCTCTACTGGACTGAAACTGGTTTATCATCAGGCATTGCTTATCTGCAACTCTATGGGGTGCACTCTGTTTTCTCAGAGATTCCCAGTAGGTCAATTGGTTTTGTTTTCTAGAAAATTGCTTCTTGGAAAGGGGTCCTTACTGGCAATACCCAAATACAGAGGGCCATTATATTTTATGTAACAGTATCAACCTATCGGGTGGCAGTCAGAAAGCCTGAATCAATACTCTCCCTTTTCCTCGCCCTCCTTGAACTGGCTTTAGAGTCAGAAGCACTTTTCAGTTAACACAGTATAATAAATAAATAAAAGCAGCCTGGGTAAAGGATTACTGGCTTTAAGACATACAACAAATGCTCACTCAGAAGTAGGGGAGGGAGTCTACTTCATAGGGAGTAGATGGGGTATTTGAATATCTGTAAACATAGATATTCCTAAGGCCATAAGTGAGTGCAAACTCAGGAGAAGACACAGATTCAAAAACAGGCAGAAAAGACCCCACACTTTTGCACTGGGCTAATCTTGATAGGAGGGCTAAACTCTGAAGGAGGGAACAAGTCAACACAGAACCAATTTGCAAATACTGTAAAAGGTGTGTTTTTGTTTTGTTTTGTTTTGATGTTGTTGCATGCTTTGCTTGTTTTTGCTTGCTCTAGCACTCAGGAAAATCTCTGTCATCACTAGATGAATAAAAACTTAAAGAACAGACAGCTCAAGGACGAAATACTAGAGTCAACAAATAAAACATTAAAGTGTACAGAGTGAAACAAAAGATTACAGGACATACAATGAACAGGAAATAATAGTCCAAAAAAAGGAACATAGAACATGTTCCAGTTTTCAAATTTTCTTAGCCTTTACCTAGGAGTGGGATTGCTGGATTGGATGGCAGCTCTAATATTTAAATTTGTGAGGAACTGCCCGTCTTCCACAGCAGCTTCACCATTCCACATTCCCACCAAGAGTAAATAAGTGTTCCTATTCCTCCACATCCTCTCCAACACTTATAGTTTTCTGATTTTTAAATAATGGCCATTCTAATAGGTGGGAAATGATATCTCAATGTTGTTTTGATTTGCATTTCCCTGATAGTGATGTTGAACATCTTTTCATGTTTGTTTTTTGCCATTTGTAATTCCTATTTGAAAAAAAAATGTCTATTGAAGCCTCTTGCCCTTTTTTTTATTTGGTTAATATGACTTTTTATCATTGAGTAGTAGGATCTCCTTGTATATCATGGATATTAAACCATTATAGGAAATGTGGTTTCCAAAAATTTTCTCCCATTGAGTAGGCTACCTTTTCGCCTACAAGAAAAAATCTTTTGAAGCACAAAAGCATTTAATATTTTGAAGATCCCATTTTTATGTTTTTACTTTTGTTGCTCATGCTTTGGGCTATAAGGTCTAAGAAACCACCTCCTACCACAAGATCTTGAAGACTCTTTCCTACATTTTCTCCTAGGAATTTTATGATCCTGTCTTTTATTTTTAGGGCTTTGATCCATTGTGAGCTAACTTTTGTAAAAAGTGTGAGATAAGGATCCTCTTTAATTCTTTTGGATATGGATATCCTGTTGTCCCAGCACCATTTGTTGAATAGACTGCTCTGTCCCAGTGACCTTGTCAAAAATCAATTAACTATAGAGATAAGGGTCTATTTCTGAACTCTCAATTCTATTTCATTGATCTATATATCTATGTGTATGCCAATATCATGCTATTTTGACCATTATAGCTTTGTAATTTGCTTTAAAGTCAGGAAGTCGGGGAGCGGGTGTGGCTCAGTGGATAGAGCCCCCGTTTACCATATGGGAGGCCTGGGTTCGCGTCCCGAGGCCTCCTTGTGAGGGCACGCCGGCCTGAGCGGTGCGGTGGGCTGATGCAGCAACCTCACGGCAGGAAGCGGGTGTGGCGCAATGGATAGAGCACCCGTTTACCATATGAGACACCCCGGGTTCGCTTCCCGGCACCTCCTTGTGAGGGCAGGCCGGCTCGTGTGGCGCCGTGGGCTAATGCAAGACCTCACAGCAAGGGAGAGATAAGCAGACACAGAGAAGACACTCAGCGAATGGACACAGCAGCACAAGCAGCAAGGGGGGGATAAATAAATAAATAAATATTTAAAAAAAGAAAAAAATAAAATAAAAAAATAAAGTCAGGAGGTGTGGGTCCACCAACTCCGTTCTTCTTTTTAAAGATACTTTGTCTTTTCATGGTCCCTTTACTTTGCAAATACATTTTGGAATTGACTTTTCCATTTCTGCAAATTAGGCTTTTAGAATTTTGATTGAGATTGCATTGAATCTATAAATCAATTTGGATAGACTTGGCATTTTCATGATATTTACTATTCCAGTCCATGAATGTGAAATATTCTTCCATTTGTTTAGGTCTTCTTTAATTTCTTTTAGCAATATATACAGGTTTCTCTGTACAGTTCCTTTACATTTCTGATAAAATTTATTCCTAAATATTTGACTCTTTTAGATACTACTGTAAATGGAATTGGTTTCCTGATTTCTTCCTCAGATTGTTCATTTCTAGTATATAGAATCATGTCTGAATTTTGAGTATTGATCTTGTATACCACCACTTTGATAAACTTGTTTATTAATTGCAGTAGTTTTATTGCAGATTTTTCAGTATAGGATCATGTCATCTGTAAATAGTGAAGGTTTTATTCTTCCTCTCCAATTTGGATGACTTTTATGTCTTTTTCCTGCCTAATTGCTGTAGCTAGAACTTTTAGTGCAATGTTAAATAACAGCGGTGATAATGGGCATCCTTGTTTTGCCTCTGAATTTAAAGGGAACACTTCAGCCTTACACCACCTATATGATGTTGATTGAGGGTTTTTATATATGCCCTGTATCATGTTGAGTGAGATTCCTTCTAAGTGTTTTATTCAAAGAAGGCTTCTGGATTTTGTCAAATGCCCTTTCAGCATTGATAGTGAATATCATGTAAGTTTTCTCCTTTAATTTGTTAATGTGGTGTATTACATTAATTGATTTTCTTGTGTTGGACCACTCTTGCATACCTGGATAAAACCCACTTGATCATGACAAAGTTTCTTTAATGTGTTGTTGAATTCTATTTGCAAGTATTTTGTTGAGGATTTCTGCATCTGTATTCATTAGAGAGATTTGTCTGTAATTTTCCTTTCTTGTAGTAGCTTTTCTGGCTTTGGTATTAGGGTGATGTTAGCTTCATAGAATTAGTAAGGTAGTGTTCACTCTTCTTCAAATGTCTGGAAGAATTTGAGCAAGATTGTATTGATTTTTCTTGAAATGATTGGTAGAATTCACCTGTGAAGACTCCTGTTCCTGGGCTTTTCATTTTTGTGAGGTTTTTGATGACTCATTAAATTTCTTAACTTGCAATTAGTTTTTTGAGGCCTTCTGTTTCTTCTCTAGGCAGTGTAAGTAGTTTGTGTGTTTCTAGGAAGTTGTCCTTTTCATCTAAGGTGCCTAATTTTTTGGCATGCATTTGTTCATAGTATGTTCCTATGACCTTTCTTATTTTGGTGGGATTAGTACTAATAAGAAAGATGATTTCTGATTGTATTTATTTGCATCTTTTCTGTTTTTTTTTTTCTTTGTCAGTCTAGCTATGAGTTTGTTGATATTGTTGATCCTCTTGAAGAACCAACTTTTGGTTTTGTTGATTCTCTCTTTTGTTCTTTTGCTCTCAATTTCATTTATTTCTGCTATACTATTTGTTATTTTTTTCCTTCTGTTTTCTTTGGGGTTAGTTTGCTGTTCCTTTTCTAGTTCCTTCAGGTGTACAGTTTGGTCTTTGAATTAGGCTCTTTCTTCTTTTTTAAGGTAAGCATCTAGGGCTATAAATTTCCCTCTCAGCACTGCCTTTGTTGCATCCCATAAGTTTTGTTATGTTGTGTTCTCATTTTCATTCATCTCAAGATATTTACTGAATTTTCTTGCAGTTTTTTCTTTGACTCATTGGTTGGTTAAAAATGTGCTGTTTAACTTCCATACATTTGTGAATTTTCCTATTATCATCCTGTTATTGATTTCCAGCTTCATTCCATTATGATTAGAGAAAGTGCTTTGTATTATTTCAATCTTTGTGAAGTTGTGACCTGTTTTGTGATCCAACATATGGTGTGTACTGGAGAAAGATCCATGAGCAGTGGAAAAAAATATATATCCTGATTTTTCCAAGTGCAATTTCTTTATATGTCTGTTAGTTCTAGTTTGTTTTCATATTTTTCCAAGTTCTCTGTTTCCTTATTGATCCTCTGTCCAGAAGTTCTTCTATCCAATGATGAGAGTGTTGTATTGAAGTCTCCAACAATTATTGGAGAGATATCTATTTCTCCAATCAGTTTTGCCTGTGTTTATTTTATGTATTTTGGGACATTCTGGAGAGGTGCATATACATACATTATTGTTTTTCCTTCTTAGTGAATTGTCCCTTTTATTAACATATAATGTCCTTCTTTATCTAACAGTTTTGCATTTAAAAATCTGTTTTTTCCAATATTAGTGTAGTTACTGCAGCTCTTTTTTTGGTTAGTGTTTAAGTGGAATATCTTTTCTAATCTTTCACTTTCATTCTATTTGTGTCCCTGAATCTAGGTAAAATGTCTTGTAGAAAGCATATAGATGGCTCACTTTTTTTCTGTCCATTCTGCCTGCATTTGTCTTTTAAGACTTTAATCAATTAACATTCAATGTTATTACTGTAAAGGCATTACTTACCTCATCCATTTCATCCTTTTTTCCCATTATCATTTTTTACTATTGTCTGTCTTTTTAGCTTTTTAGTTACCCTTACTAATAATCTTTATTTCTACACTCTTCTCCTAGCTTCTCTCTCCTGTCTTTACTTTCAAGCTGCAGCACTCTCTTTAATATTAGTTGGAGAGCTGGTCTCTTAGTGACAAATTATCTCAGTTACTGTTTATCTGTGAAAATATTACACTCAAACTTAATTTGGTTGGACAATTTTGCTAGATAAAGAATTCTTGGCTGTCAGGGTTTTTTTGTTTTGTTTTGTTTTGTTTCAGTATATATTATACAACTGCCTTCTCGCCTCAGTGGTTTCTGAGGAGAAATCCATACTAAGTCTTATTGAACATCCCTTGAACGTATGGATGGTTTGTCTCTTGCTGCTTTCTGAAGTCTCACTTTTTCTCTGGAACTCAATATTCTGAATAGTATGTGTCTTGTAGTACAGTTGTTCAGATTCATTCTGTTTGGGTGTGCTGTCCTTTTTGGAAATTGATATATATATCTTTCATAAGAGTTGGGAAATTTTTGGTCATTATTTCCTCAAATATTTTTTTTGTCCCTTTTCCATTCTCAACTCCTGGAAAACTCAGAATACATACATTTCTGCCTTTCAGCCTGTCACTCAATTCCCTGAAACCCTCTTCATTTTTTCCCATTATTTTCTCTGTCTACTCTTCTGTCTTTTCAAGTTTAGATGCTCTGTCTTCTATTTCACTGATTCATTCCCATGCAATTTCAAATTTGCTTTTGTTTTCCTTTAATGTATTTTTAATCTCATCTCTTGCGTCTTTCATTCTCATAAAATCTGTCACTTTTCATTGCAAGCTTTCAAATTCTTCTTTATGTTCAACCAGTGTCTTTTTTTTTTTTTTAACTTTATTTCAACATCAAAAAATAAAATGACAGACAAAAGGAAGCTTAATAAATTATGGAAGCATTAGTTTAAAAATTATGTCCAGGCACATTTGTCTTAATAGCCTTCTTATATAATACTGTTTTCTTAATATCCTCTTTCTCTTTAGTCATACTTTCCTTCAACTCTTTTACTTCTTCAGAAAACATATTTGAACATCATAAATAAGTCGTTTCAAATCCTGTGTCTTATCAGAATTTTTAATGTGTTCCCCTGACTGGGCCATATCTTTTTGTTTCTTAGTATGGATTGTAATTTTTTGCTGATGTCTAGGCTTCTGATTATGTTGGTGTGTTTACTCTGTTTGCTAATTATTCTCTGTAGCATAGGTTTTTATAGCAGATTGGTTTTGTTTTAAGGCTCATCTTTGATTCTTGATTCAACTTATTCTAGATCTTTAAAATGCCTGCGTAAAGTTATAAAAACAGGGCCAGGGACTCACTAATGGGTTGTAGACCAGATATACAGGGGCCTGGGGATAGGGACAGGAAAGACATGCCAAAAAAGCCTTCTGTTTTTCCTTCACTCTCCTGGAGTGTCAGTAGATGGTGCAATTCAGCAAACATTTCCTTGAAAGTGTCTCTTCCAACCTCTACCAGATGGTCTTTCCAGACTAGTTAGAGCAGTTCAAACTTAGGCCCTGCAGTTTAAACTCTGTGAGCAGAGTCCACATTAAGCCCTCAGCCACACCCTTCCTCTTCTCAGGGAGGAAAACATTCAATCCCGTCAGCTGGTGGCAGTTAGCCACGAATTTTACCTGGGCTGTTTACCTCAAATGCGGCAGATTGGCAACATTCCTTGCTGCTGGGGCTTTTAACACACAATTTTAGTTTCAGTCTTTGTCTCTCTGATCTCTCTCCCATGGACAATGAGTATGACAATCACCTGGTCTGCATATCTCTAAAGCAGGTTCTTCTGCCTTTCCTCTGCTGTTTTTTTTAATTTTTTTTTATTTTTTAAAGAGATAAGCCATACTCATTTACTCCATAATCATCTTGCCAGAACTTTGACAAATGATTTTTGACAAGGTTGGTAAATTCACTCAATGCTGAAAATAGTCTCTTCAACAAATGATCCTGGGAAAACTGAATATCGATATGCAAAAGAATGAAGGTCTTCCTACCTTACATCATATGCAAAGATCAACTAAAAATGAATCAGATAGCTAGACACAAAATCAAAATTCAAATTCCTAGAAGAAAACATAAGTGTGCATATTTTGAAACTCATGTTAGGTAATGGTTTCTTAGAGTTTACACCAAAAGAATGAGCAACAAAAGAAAAAGTAGATAAATGAGACTTCACCAAAATTAAAACTTTTGTCCTTCAAAGGACTTCATCATGAAAATAAAAAGACAACCTATAAAATGGAAGAAAATATTTGGAAACTACATTATCTGATAAGGGTTTAATAACAAGAATATATACAGAAATCCTACAACTCAACAAAAAAAGACAAATTAATGATGGGCAAAAGTCACGAATAGACTTTTTAAAGAAGATATAAATACAATCAATAATCACTTGAAAAAATGTTCATCATATTTAGCCGTTTGGAAAATCCAAATCAAAACCATAATGAGATACTATTTCATGCCCTCTGGAATGACTACTATTGAAAAAAGAACAACAACAAAACAAAAATAAGTTTTGGGGAGGATGTGGAGGAATAGGAACTATCGTACATTGTTGGTATTAATGTAAAATGGTGCAGCCAGTGTAGAAACAGTTAACAAATCCTTAAAACATTATGTATAAAATTAACATATGACCCAGCAATTCCACTGCTAGATATAAATACAAAACAACTGAAAGCAGAAGCACAGATATTTTCATGCTGATGTTCATAACAGAATTATGCACGGCTGTCAAAAGATGGAAGTAACCCAAGTGTATTTCAACAGATGAATGGATATACAAAATTTGGTACATACATGCAGTGGATTATTATTTACTCATAAAAAGGAATGAAGTTTTGGTACATGCGACAACACTGAAGAACCTTGAAGATATAATGTTGAGTGAAATAAATCAGACATAAAAGAATAAATATTTCATGATCTCTCTGATATTAAATAATTAAAACATCCAGGTGCATAGTCAGAACTATAGGTTAAAGAGGCCAGGGTACTGTTAGGGAATGGGAATTAATGTTCAATTGGTACAAAATTTCTGTTTGTGGTGATAAAAAAGATTTGGTAATGGATGGTGGTGATGGAGCACAATATTGTGAATGTAATTAATACCACTGAATTGCATATTTGAATGTGGATAAAAGGGAAAATTTTAGATTGTATATATTTACCAGAATAAAAATTTAAGCAACACAGAACTGTACAACACAACAGTGAACCCTAATGTAAACTATGGACTATATTTAATAATATAATTATAATAATATTGTTTCATCAATTGTAACAAAAGTACACTAAAGCAAGCCAGACACAAAAGGAAAAATACTGTATGATTGTGTTACTATGAACCAAATATATTGTGTAACATATTGTATGATTTAAAAAACTTTATATGTATCCAGTACAAAAACAAAAGATGTCCATGTTATACTAACATCAAAATAAATAAATGGATTAAAAATTTAAATGTAAAAAAAATAATAGTGAAAAATGCATATATGGCAAATTTTTATTTTCTGCATGATTTTTCTACAAACCTACAACTTCTCTATCAACATTTTTTTAAATTAAATAAAGGAATAGATGGGTCATCCAGGTAAGATAAATCAAACTTTGTCTACTGTACTTTTTAAAAAGTCCATTATCCATTTATTTTGGTTTATAACCATCAATAAAAATAAAAATTATTTATGAAATAAATGCAAATTTGGTCATTCTTTACAATTACTCTTACTGAGTCATGAACATTATTTTTTTTATTTTGTTACATTGTGCTACATTTAATTTATGGGAGACATTTATTCTGACATTTTATTTTTGTATTATAGCTCATATGCAAGAGGATGCAAATCACCATCTTTTAATAGGAAGTCTGATGAAATGAAGCACACTCTCATGTTTAAGTGATTAACAAACACGCTGAGATGCATTAAAATGTATTATGATAAAAAACTACAGGGAAAATAAAGCTACTGGAATTTCCTATATATAAAAATATATTTTTAAAAAGAAGAATAAATTATGCAAATTAAGAAGACAGAATATTAAGAAAAGTGACTGAAACTTCTCAGGGTTAAGGAAAGTGTGATAAAGAACAAAAGAATATAATATTAAAGTGATTATAAACAATAAATAGAGTCCCTTTCCTTGTGTGATACCAAGATGATAATTATGAAATGAATATGAGTGCTCTTCCTTTCTTCCTTTATATTTTCTCATTTTTTTGTTCATTTTGTAATAGTCTATCTCATTGTTAAATGTTTTTAAAACATTCTTATGAAATTTACTGGGCATTGTATCCTTAATAATTGGATTTTAAATCTTCCCTTGAGTTTTTTATTTAAATTTACTAGAAAAAATATTTGTTTCATTTAACTTTTGAAATTGATTGTGATAATTTTTCTCACAGAATTGTCCTATGATTTTTAAAATTATCAACTATGGCTGTGTAGTTCTTTCCTTTTTCATCATTAATAATTTTATTTGTTCTTTTTATTCTATCATGAATAGACTTGGTTGAAGTTAATTTTTAAACAGAATTTTTAAAGAATCAGGTTTTAGTTCTCTTTTGTTTTAGGTTTCCTTTTTATTTTATTTTCTTTCATAACTTCTCTTTGCAGAATTTTTCTTTCCCTCTCGTTTGTCTTTAAAGTTATTCTATTGTCCTTTTTATATAGTATGTTGATTCAAGTGTTTTCTTTACTTATTATCAATCTGTTATTAAAGAAAAAGAAAGAACTGCTTTGGAACTATCCCACAAGGATCTTTCCATGCTTTAACTGCTAAGAACTCCTCCCATCCATCTTCTATACTTTTACTTATTTTTCAATAAAAATTATGAGACTCAATGAGATACCACTAAAACCCATCAGCATGGCTACAATTGAAAAAATAAATGATAGTAACAAATACTGAGGTGTATGATGAACAACCAGAAATTCCTACACCATTGGTAGGAGTGTCAAATGGCATAGCACCTTTGAAGAAGGGCTGCAGTTGCTTTTAAACAAAAATATAGACCAAACCCCTGACACAGCAATTCCACTCCTACCTATTTACCAAAGAAATAAAAGCATATATCCACAAACCTATGTGTTTAAGAATCCTCATAACAGCTTTATCCATAAAATCTACACAGTGGAAACAGTCCAGGTGTCCATCAATAAGAAAATAGATAAACTATGTTTTGTTCATTCAAAGAATACTAGTCCACAATAAGTAGCTAATGTTTAGTAAAACATACAGGTGTAACAAGAACTATGAATGGGTTTTACTCTGAAAATTGTGAGGCAAATTATTATATATGATATTAAGTATCTTGAAGAACCAATCATAGACCTAGGAGTACCTCAGCCAGTCAGTGTATTACAAGGATTTTCTGTAAATTTCCAATGCCATAAGTAAGTTACTTTATATGCAAGTCCACCTTTGTCAGTACATGTATCTATTTTCTTCTCCAGAACCTTTCTAGCTCCTAGTTTCATTAAATGAGACATAGTGTAGTTCCCTGCCATCTGTATAAGCTTTGTCCCCATTACCCTAGAGTAATCAAACTTACTGAGGCCTTTCTCTATTTGTTGCCTTGTGTTGGGCATTGAGCATGCTCCCAGAAAGGACATGTTCCTAAATTTAATCTTCATACCTGTGGGCGTGAACCCATTTATAATAGCATCTTTGAATATGTTATGATGAATCAGAGTGTTGACTCACTTGTAACTAAGATCTTTAAAGATCTTAGTTAGGTGCGGCCAACTAGAGACTTTATAAAGACAGGAAATTTAGACAGACTCAGGGAAGCCAGGAGTCAGAGGAAACACAGGAGGAGACCAAAAGCATTGCCAAGTGTAATCATGGTTCTCTAGGGAAAGAGAACTGACAGGAGATACCTGTAAATAGTATGAAACTTCATATAATTCTCTCATGTGATCATGGGGAAGCATAAATCCAAATTCCTCAGGGCAGGCTCTAAACCAGGGGCTTGGATGAAGGTCCTTGATGAGCTCCCAGGAAATGCTAGCTGTCTAATGTACAGCTGGGAATTCTCTCTCTGAATGCTGAAATCACTTCCCCTTTTAAGGTCTTCAACTGGTTGGATGAGATGTTACTCATTGCTGATGGCATCTCCTCAGTTGATTGCAGATGTAATCAGCCATAGCTGTAATCAACTCAAGATGATTAAAGCCCATGAAATGCCATTGTGTTATAATTAGCCCAGTGCTTGCTTGACCAGAGGACTGGACACAATTACCTGGCTGAGTTGACACATTAGCCTAACCATTACACCAAGAGATGGAGGACTGCCATTTCCAGAACACTACTGATTCAGGGAGAAGACATGATTTTGATGACATCTTGATTTTGGACCCTCTGAAAACATGAGATAATAAATTCTTGTTACTTAAGCCAATTCATTACATGGTATTTGTCATAGCAGTCCTGGCAAATGAAGACATCTTGAAACTCAGTAGATCATTTGTTTCAGTTCCAGAGTACCCACTGTGTTTATGTGCATGATATAGTCATTGTTTTTCATCATTATGTCTATGCTTTCATAAGTGTTAAAAATTTGGCTCTTTTGTATTTTATCTATGTTTGGGGATTGAAGCAAAATCTAAGACTTGCACTGCCAGTGTTATTTTGATGAGGTTTTTTGTTTGTTTGTTTGTTTGTTTTTAACTGCTTTAATCAGGAACAAAACGCAGATTTTTACTTTTGGGAGAAAAATCCAAAATTATCATCTCATTATTCATGCTGATATAATCATTGTAAATCAGATACACACAGCAATATCTAAATAAATATGCTAAGTAATTTCCTTTAGTAACACTCTATTTAATGTATGATTTGATGGATTCCTTTCAAATGTTAACTACATCCATAAATTTCTTTTTATATCATTTATGAATTGCTTTTATGTATTTCTTTTTGAAACATAAACTATATTGATTTTGAATTATCTATTCAAATGTTAATCCACAAACAAATGTATATTAATTTTCACATCCCAACAGTGTATTAAATTTTGTGTGTGATTAAAACACAAACACACACACAAGAATCTCTGTCCTCAAGAAGTTTATAAATAAATTATTTACCTTAAAATGTAACTCTCTTGATTATTACATAAAAGGAAAGTGACAACATAAATTGTGCCTCATTTTTAAACACATCAACTAGTCCAACTTTCTATTTTTCAAACTGTCTACCATGGATATATAATTAATCATAATAGGCTAAACATATTTCTGTCTTCAGAGTGTATTACAGCCAGGTATACATAGGGCTGTACGATTTCTGCATCATTTTGCTAAACAAAATATCATACCACATCAATCTCTCCCATTGAACATTTGGCCCATAGATATCTCACTATTTCCTTTTTTCTTTAGACTCATCACATTTTCTGTGTACCAGCACTTTCCCCATAATACTGCCATGAAAATAATACCCAGTTATTGAAACAAGTGACTGTTTCAATATGTAAAAATATATTTCACTATCTTCCTCTTTTCTAGGGACTTACCTTTTGTAATACTGCATGGGAATATATAATTTCTGTAATGGGAAAACAAATAATGAGGTGTCTCATGGTGATTTGAAGCTGTATGTACCCCAGAAAAACATATTCTTATATCTAATCCATGCCTGTGGGTGTGAAACCCTTGTATGTAGAAACTTTTGATGAGGTTACTTCGGTTAAAGTGTGGCTCAGCACAATCAGGATGGGTCTTGATCCTATTCCTGGAGTCCTTTAAAGAAGAATTAAATTCACACAAATAGAGAGAAAGCCACAGAAGGAGCAACCAGAAACTGAAATTCAATAGATTCTGGAAGAGAAGGGAGAGAACAGGGGATGCTGCCATGTAGCTTGCTATGTGACAAGCTAAGGAACAAGGATCACCAGCAGCCAGCCCCAGAATGCAGTCTTCAGGAAGAAAGCATTGCCTTGGGGATGCCTTGAGTTGGACTGTTTTTTTTTAGGCCCCAACCACAAACAAATAAATTTCCATTGCTTAAGCTTACCTATTGCACGGTAATTACTTGCGCAGCCCAGGAAACTAAAACATGCCTCTTCTATAGAATCTTAGTGGAAATACTTATAGCATGTTTTAATGTTCATTGTATCTGATGTAGGGCTGATATCAATGCACAGAATCAGAAAAAACATGTCAGATATAATTTCTCAAACTTTTAGCTTGCTTTCCTTTTCAGTATGTGGTCACAAATGATCTCAGACAATAGAACACAGTATGTTCCAGAAATAATAAAATATAATTCAACAAATTAGTTGAATTTTACATAAGTGTAGGTACATCATGAAAAAAAAATCTGCATTGTGTCAGACATCACTATCTATCTGCAAACATAGTACTTGAAATTCTGAAATAGTCCTCCATTTATATATGATTTTCTCACTCAAGCAAAATTGTGGTCCTTTAGGGGTGGAAAAAAAAAAAAGAAAGAAAGTTTTAGATGAGACTCGCATCACTTTTGCCTAGAATGATTTGATTACTTTTGCTCTCAGTTTCTGACAGGTTATATCTAGAGGTATATGGGCATCATTTGACAGTATAAAATTATAAAACAATATAAAGTACTGACATGCTATTCATATTCAGTACACATATGCAGATCTTGTTGATGTAACACTGTAGGAATCTCAAATCACCAAGATATTGTTCTGTTGTCATGTTTCCTTGTAAGCAAGAATTACATGCAAATCCAAATTATGTGAAATAGCATTATCTATACAGCCCGTGCATTGTTTAGTCACTCTTTGTTAATCCTGTTTTACTTGAATGTGTTTTTGGTGTCTTATAAAATTAAACACTTCAATTCCTTGTTTCTATTCTCACCAATAAAAGGTGCATATCATTACCTGAATGCAAATGAGATGTCTTCTGCTGTTTATGTATGTTTTGATACTTCAATTTAGTAGATATTATGATTAAACTGAAAAACAAACAAACAACTAAACAATACAGGGTCCCTGTGAAGATTCAAAATATTTAATTGGTAAGTTGAATAAAAATAGAAGAAAACAGTGTGGACTTCATTGTGCCATGGCAGAATTGGTCAAAACTTCTGTGGCCAGTTCACTTGATTATGCAAGTGAATTGCAGTCAATTGGCTATGTAAAGATTCAGAGTAATAATAAAATATCACAAGTGATAAAATATTTTTAATGATTTCTCTATGCTGATTTTGAATGCATAGGCTAGAGTAAAATTAAATGGAAGCAGAAACTATTAACTAATCAATTTGGGATCAATCTTTTTGGATTTCATAATGTATGGTTTATGACCAAGTCTGCATGCATAAGGGAAGTTATTTCTATATAGTTCCTCTCTATGTAGGCTTGGAATAATTAAAGAAACACTGATCATTTTCTGAAGCCAAATGTCAATTATTTTCTAGCTATCATCAAACAGAATATTGGGAAGTGGCTGTGGCTCAATTGGTTGGGCTCCGGTTTATCATATGGGAGGCTCCCATTTACCATACAGGAATAGAACCCGGGACCTCCTGGCGAAGGCAAGCCGGCCCGCACAGCACAGTGAGCTGGTGCAGCAAGATGACGCAAAAAAGGGAGACAAGCAGACACAGAAAAATGGAAAGCAAATGGACACAGCGATCACAAGCAATGAGGCTGGGTGGGGGAGATTGTGATAAATTAAAAAAAACAACAATACCAGAATATTACAAACCAAAGGACAGCATTATCATAACATTATCAAAATGGTCAATATTAGCTTATAAACTCTCATGATTTCTTGATTTCAGGAATTATATATTGGAAATGGACAATAAGAAAGAAAGACTTCAATTTAAATATTAACTTGAATGTATCAAAATTCTTCAGTCTGAAGCTTTTGAACCTGAGTATATCACAGCAGGCAGTTCTTCAATTAGCAATACTCTCTAGGAACTTGAAATGATGTAAGAAAGTATCAATTCACACAATTGACCAAGTAAGTATATAAAGTCATAGCCTTGAGTAGTAATATTCATTGTGGGAGATTAATATGTAACAGGTTATTATAGAAGAAATCACAGTGTACTCCTAATCTTTGAGATGGGCATTGCTGAGACCAATAATGCTCTTACATAGGGCATCAATTGATAAGCTTTCAAAGAATTTAAAGCAAAATGCATTAATCACTAACTTACACAGTGTGGGATTTCTGAGATTCTTCAGTGTAATTTTTTTCTTTAATGGAAAATGTTTCCTCTTTCCTCTCCCTGTGAATCTGATAATTGGCCAAAATATCTTTCTATAATTCTCCTAATAAAGACTCAATAAAATTTTTCTTCCTGTGGAATTTGCCACAAGGATTTTACATATCTTATCAAACTTTAAAATTATTTTGGCAGTATCAATGATATATCAGATAGAAACAATGCAGAATAATTCAAATGTTCAGGATACTTCAGTTAAAATAAAAAGAAGAAAATTATAAATACTTTGAGTACATATGCTAGGATCTATATTATATTAAATTAAATAATTCTACTAATTTAGTCTTTTTAATATCCTTTAAATCAATTCCTTACTTGTTATATTACCATGAACGTAATCTATGTCTCTGTCATCTCATACCCTTGGTAGTTCCACAGTACCATAAATTTTACAATATTTATAGCTATATATTTAAGGCACATCTTAAAAATTTCTCCCCTATCAAATTCCATATTCACCACCAATAATTTATTAAGAATTATGAAGAGCAATTTAGAATGAGTTTAATCGTTCTCAATCTCAGTCTGCTCACTTGATATAACATGGCAAGAGGAGTGGGAGGTGTGGGGCAGAACTAATCCTTAGTTGTCAATAAGACTGATAATTTCTTAAAAGGATGGTGGTAGCATTTAACTGATGGAAATTATTTTAAGTGACTAACTATTGGGGCTGAGAAATTGAAGGTAAGTCAGATTTTATGTATGATTAATAAAATCATTGATTTGTTTTGGAAGGGAAAGTATGAGGTTAGTTTTATAAACTACTTGTGAAATAAAAACACATGTTTGTGATTTTTCAGTAGGCAACTGAAATGAAACTCAGAGGTTCTGTTAGTAAAAAAAGAGAATCATTAACATAGGGGATTAGTTAAAATAAAGAGTCAATGAATTATATGGATTTAAGGATACATGTGACTTAGTGATTATAAAGGAGGAAATGGAAACATAACATCTACTTACTGTGGGAGCCAATAAAGAAAAGGTTATTGAAATGGTAGTAAAATTGGATTATTTCTGGTACCCAGAGGAGGACAGATTATCAAGAAGCACAATATGTTTAGCAGTACTGAGTGCTGAAAAACTGTCCTGAAGAATGTGTGGGTAAAAAGAACCCACTGAATGTTATAATTCAAAGGAAAATGGTAACTTCAAAAAAACAGAAAATACAACTCCTGGCTTGCCAGGGATTTGTTTTGGAACAGAATAGAGGTGAACACAATTTTTTATTGGGCCTAAACTCTTTAGTTTAATATTTTTTTTAAGTAGAAAGGAAAATAAATTGTCAGATGATGATAAAAAAGCGTTCGGTACCTTTTATATTTCTTGGGAAATGGGTTATATTCCCAGGGTTTAGAGGAGGAACATCAAATTAATAAAAAAAAAACAATAATCAGTTTTTTCTTCAAAGTTATAAGGAGGCAATAAATCAACAGGCATTTAAAATTTCATTTTATATTCAACCTTTTTCCAGGATATTATACAAAACCTGTACACTATTTTTTAAATACTTTTCCTTTCTTGGTTAAGAAAAAATATATGCTCACTGAAAGAATTTTATAAAATGGAAAATAAAAAATGAAGACTGGCTGAGCAACTCAATCATTAAAATTAAATAGGGTTCATTAATATTATCTGATTAATTAATTAGCAGGAATATGAATTAAACGTGTACCTCCTTGTTAAAGGTCTATGAGGACTTGGATACTTTTTCAAATCATCCAAATAGTAAATAGATAAGGCCCTTATTACGTGGTAGAGAGAAAAATAAAACCATCAATAGCTGTAAACTATTAAATATGCATTATCATTAGTGAGGGACTATATAACTAGCCATAATATATTTGGATATAAAATAATGAGTATAAATAGCTGAAACTATTTAAACATTGATTTGAATGGTGATTTTGGAATTAGAAAATTAATTAATATGAATATTTCTAAAATTGACTTTAAATTATTTCAATGATTTTTTTGTCTAATATAAAATCTTTAATAATTTTGAGACTTTTTTTATCAAAAATTTCCATAGTTATTCAATTTAGACTATTAAATATTTGTTTCATGGAATATTTTTGTTACCAAATTCTGGAAACATTAATGAAGCTTTTTGGTCTTATGCACATGAAATAACCTTGTGGTGACAGCTTAATAATACTGGGAAAAAAGCTTTTAAAGTAATATCAATTTTCTATAATACATCATGCATGATGCATCGTAATCAGGCTCTCTATAAAACAATTTTTTTGTTGAGATCCTGTTTCTTTCCTATCTTTTTAAAGTTGATACATCATCAAAACATTTTGTTGTCTTATGAGTTTCAAAAGTAGAAGCTAAGAAACCTTGTGACCTTCTCTACAATTGGCTGAAACTTTCATGCCTTTCATTCAGGTCTCCATTAGTCGAAAGTGGTTTTAGCTAGCTGTACTCAAGCATTTCAGTCAATTACCAGCTTTTATCTTGTTGTTATCATAAAGGACCATTTCTTTCCTAAAATGGTCAATTAAGTTCATGAAAATAAATGGTGAGGAATATACAATTTGTTAGCCGTACTGTCAGGAGTACTCTGGTCTTAGGGAAAAACATTTCAGAGGATTTCTTAATGAATAGAAATAGCTTTCATCAGACTAGATTTTTGTTCGCATTTCTTTTTACTCTGGTCACAATTCACAGTTAACAACGAAGTAATTGAGTATTTGAAAGCTCTTAAAATTTCCACCTTATACTTTAAGAAGCACCCTATGTTTTTGCTTAACTACTCCATTTGTTTCCGTTTGTATAAAGTGCATTTTAAAATCAATTGAGGGAGTAGATTCTACTTGAAAAGCATTAAAAGAAAATTTCATTTTATCAGGGAATAATGTGATAGAAAAACCAAGCATTTGGAGTAAATTAATCATATGCGATATACTTTCAACACAGAAAAACGTACAGAAACGAACATAAAACTTGAAATTTAAAAGTGATGGGCAACAGATCTTGATTTGCATAATTACATAACAACGTGTATGCTTCTGAACATGGATGCAGGCTTAACTAGCGCTACATTCATTTGCTTATATTTAATTCCTATTTTTGTTCTTGAAACAAATTTAAAGTGTTTACTGTTTGTCACACTCTTCCAGGCCCAGAGGAAACTCTAGTGGTAATAGATGGGCAAAGCTATAGAACCTCTGTCTAGTTCTATGGCATCTTCCAGTCTAGCCTGGGAAACACATTCTATAACTGTTAAATTTGACAAACACCTTTTTGGAGAGTGAGAAATAAATATATTTGGGAAAACAAACTATATTTTCATGTTTGTTTTCTTTCATTTTTTTGCAAATACTTTCTGCACACATATTGTAAGTATAAAAATTGTGACTCAAATATTTCTTTTCTCCTAATAAAACTTATTGAATGGTGGAAATTACTTCAGCAAAATGGTTTACACTATTTTTTTTTTTTTTTTTTTTTTTTTTTTTTTGCCTTTGGGACTCTGAGGTTAAGAAATGTCTCAGTCAAGAAGAGAAAAAATCCTCCCCTTCCTTTATGCGTACTTCCAAACATACAAATTAATTGCACCAATTCAGTCAAATCACCTAATGATTATCTATTTTCCACAATAAAGCAAATTGGGAATGTGTATATAGACACATGTCTGAGGTTATCAGACATGGCTTGATATGTATTTGAACTCAGTCTACTTACATAAGTTATATTCTTTTCCACCACTAATTTGCAAATGAAGCTTTCCTAATGCATATCTGATAATCATGCTTTCTGTGAAAGCAAAATAAATATTATAATAAAAGTGTTATAATAAAAATAACAGGTGACTCAGAAAATAAAAAAAGAGGAAAACTTCCCATAATGTGTGATGAAATAGCTAGTATCATACAAATACCTCACAAACAGCAATTACAAAAAATTGGAAGAAAAAATAAAAATAAAGCAAAAACTGGGGAAAGCCAAGATGGTGGCAGCCTAAGGAGCTCCTGGAGTCAGCTCCTGCTTCAGGGCAGTTAATAATCACCAGAGCTATCTAAAGCACCTGTTTGGGGGCCCCAGGAGACCAGAAGAGTATCCTGCAACATCTTTGAAAGTATGAAAGGAGGAGACTGCCCATCTGCAGAGAGGATTGTGAGTAGAGCTCTCCACGCCACAGAGGCTGGTGCCTGTGGCTCAGACAACCTCAGGAGCTGTTCTGTGGCTGGAGTTGGAAGCTCTATTTCTTAAAAATAAATGGGGGAGGAAGACATGGTGTGGCATCAACTTCAGCTACTGATTAGTAAATTTGGTGGACTAAAGTATAATCCTAGAAACAGCTAAACTTTGAGACTGTCCAGGTTAGAAGGAGGCCGGTAACCACCATTTTGACTCCCAGAATGTGGGGAAGCAAGGCTGATTGAAAATCATGGAGCTGGTGGGGACCAGCTTCTTTCCACCCAGATTGGATTGCAGGTGTAGCCTAAAACCCAGCCTCACCTCCAGCAGGGAGGAAGGTGGGGGGACCTGCACCACCTCTCTGGGAAACTGCAAGCCACATCGCAGAAGCCAGTGCCCATCCTACTCTAGCAGCACAAGTCACCTCAGGAGCTATTCCATGGCTGGAGTTAGAAGCTCCACTTCCTATAAATGGTAGAGGAAGAGACATTTGTCCACTGGCCTCAGCTACCGATTAGTAGACTTGGCTAGCTAAAGCATAATCCTAGAAACAGCTCAGATTTGAGTCTGTCCAGGTTGGAAAGAGTCCAGTAGCCATCATTTTGACTCCAGCCCAGGCATGAGGGGAAGCTGGGCTGACTGAAAATCCAGTGAAGTTAGGGACTGGATTCTTTCCACCAAGATGGACTGCAGCCTTATCCTAGTCTCCAGCCCCACCTCCAGCAGAGAGGAAGCTGGCAGGACCTGCACCACTCTCTGGGCAACTGCAGTTGCTGTCCATCAGTGCAGACTGAATAGTCAGTCACCTAGGGTTGCATACCCACACCCCAATAGTATAGGAGAGGTGCTGGGTATCCTCAGCCTCTCCAGGCAACGGCAAGGATTTTTAGCCTACACAAACTTTGAGTCCATCTCGATCTCTGTCCCCCCATATGATAGGAGGGGGCTGGTGTTCCCTCAGCCTCTCAGGACAACTGCAGGCGCTTTTGGCCTACACAAACATGACTGTTTGACACCTGTAGCTCAACCTCCAATAGGACAAAAGAGACACCTGTGGTTCTATCTTCAAGAGGACAAGAGAGGGGCTGTGTTTGCCCAGCCTCTCTGGGAACTGCAGGTGCTTTTGGGCCACACAGCCTGGACTGGTGGGTACTTATGGATCTACCCTCACGCACAAATAGGAAAGAAGGGAGCTGGTGTTTCCACATCCTTTCCCTTTCCAGGCAATGGCAGACACTTTCGGCCTACATGGGCTGAACTGTTGGATGTCTATGGACCCACTCCCACCCCCAATAGGATAGGAGGGATCTGGTGTCTCCGTAGCTTCTCCGGACAATGGCAGGTACTTTTTGCCTAAAGGGACAGAACTGTTGGGCATTGGTGGTTCTGTTCCACCCCCTAAAGGGCAGAAGGGACAGTACTCCCTCAGCCTTTCAGGGCAACTGCAGGGGTATTCAGCCTACATGGATTAGATTATTGGGGACTACAGAGGGTCCATTCCCACCCCCTGCAGGGAGGGAGTCTGGAGCTATGTCAGTTTACCTGGGAAACTGTGGTCAGTTTGGACCCACACAGCATATATTGCTGCCCACATCTATAGCTCCATCCCTGCCCAAGGTAGGGGAGAAAGGGGTGTGAAGCTTCATAAATCTCTCCAGGCAACTACAGAGAGTCTTATCTTGCCCAACTTGGATTATTATACATGGCTACAGCTTTGTCCCTACCTCTGACAGAGAAGAAAGGTGGGAGAAGCTTCATCAATTTCTGGGCAAGGTGGGTGGTTTCAGCCTCCATAGCTTACAGCACCAACTACATCCTTGACTCCTAACACACAACAAGCAAGGGAGAAAAGACAAGAAAGCCCTAAACTAAAGGGAGAAACTGAACCCAGAATAAATACATCTAGCAAGCCAGATGCAAAAACACCAACTAAAAATTATAATACATATCAAGAAACAGGATGATATGGCCCGGTTAAAGGAGCAAGATAAGCCTGCAGATGCCATAAAGGAGTTGAGACAACTAATCATAGATGTTCAAGCAAATCTCCTTAATAAATTCAATGAGATGGCTAAAGAGATTAAGTATATTAAGAATACACTGGAGGAGCACAAAGAAGAATTTTAAAGCATACACAGAAAAATAGCAGATCTTATGGGAATGAAAGGTGTATTAAGTGAAATTAAAAATACAATGGAGGCATATTTGAGGAAGCTCAAGAAAGGATTGGTGAGCTTGAAGACATGGCCTCTGAAAGCAAACATACAAAAGAACAGATGAAGAAAAGAATGGAAAAAATTGAACAGAGTCTCAGGGAACTAATGACAACAAGAGATGTGCAAACATATGTGTCACAGGTATCCCAGAAGGAGAAGAGAAGGGAAAAGGGGCAGAAGGAATATCTGAAGAAATAATGGTGGAAAATTTCCCAACTCTATTGAAGGACATAGATTTCCATGCCCAAGAAGCACAACGTACTCGCATCCAAATAAATCCTAATAGACCAACTCTGACACACATACTAATCAGATTGTCAAAGGCCAAAGACAAAGAGAGAATTCTGAGAGCAGCAAGAGTAAAGCAACGCATAACATATAAGGGACACTCAATGAGATTAAGTGCCAATCTCTCATCAGAGACCATGGAGGCAAGAAGGCATTGGTATGAAACATTTAAGATACTGCAAGAGAAAATCTGCCAGCCAAGAATTTTATATTCATCAAGATTATCTTTAAAAAATGAGGGTGAGATTAGACTATTCACAGATAAAAAGAAACTGACATAGTTTATAATAAAAAGACCAGCTTTGCAGGAAATACTAAAGGGAGTGTTGCAGCCTGAAAAGAAAAGATAGGAGGGAAAGATCTGGAAGAGAATCTAGAAATGATGACTGTATCAGTCACAATAACTTAGTGTCAAGAGTGGTGAAAATAAAATGACATATAAAACACAAAGATCAAAATGGATGAAATAAGAACTACCTTTAAAGTAATAACATTTAATGTTAATGGATTAAATGCCTCAATCAAAAGACACAGATTGGCAGAATAGATAAGAAAATATGAGCCATCTATATGCTGTCTGCAAGAGACTAACCTTACACACAAGGATACCAATGGACTGAAAGTGAAAGGTTGAAAAAAGATATTCCACGCATACAGTAACCAAAAAAATGCTGGGTGCTGGGGTAGCTATACTTACATCAGGTGATACAGACTTTAAAAGCAAAACTGTTATTAAAGACAAGGAAGAACATTACATATTAATGAAAGGGATGATTCACCAGGAAGAAATAACAATCATATATATATGCACCTAGCCAGGATGCCCCAAGATACATGAGGCAAACACTGGCAAAACTGAAAGGAGAAATAGACATCTCTATGATAAAAGCTGGAGACTTCAATAAACCACTCTCAGCATTGGATAGACTATTTGGGCAGAGGATCAAAAAGAAACAGAGAGCTTGAATAATATGATAAAGGGACTAAACATAATAGACATACACAGAACATTGCATCCAAAACCATCAGGATATACATTCTTTTCAAGTGCTTATGGATCTTTTTCTAGGATATACCATATGTTGGGACATAAAGCAGATCTCAATAAATTCAACAAAATTGAAATTATACAAAGCACTTTCTCTGATCATAATGGAATAAAGTTGGAAATCAACAAGCGGCACAAAAAGGGAAAATTCACATATGTATGGAGATTAAACAACACACTATTAAATAATCAGTGGTCAAAGAAGAAATTTCAAGAGAATCAATAAATATATTGAGATGAATGATAGTGAGAACACAACATATCAGAACCTATGGAATGCAGTGAAGGCAGTGTTGAAAGGAAAATTTATAGCCCTGAATGCTTACATTAAAAAAGAAGAAAAAGCTAAAATAAATTACCCCACAGCTGGAGGAACTAGAAAAAGAAGAGCAAACTAATTCCAAAGCAAGTAGAAGGAATGAAATAACAAAGATCAGAGAAGAAATAAATGAAATTGAGAACAAAAAATAATAGAGAGAATTAACAAAATCAAAAGTTCGTTCTTTGAGAAGATTAAAAAAATTGACAAACTCTTAGCTAGACTGAATAAGAAAAAAATAGAGAAGATGCAAATAAATGAACTAAAAAATGAAAACGGGACCATAACTACTCATCCAACAGAAATTAGACACATCATAAGAGGATACTATGAACAACTTTATGCCAAAAACCTAGACAATGTAGACGAAAAGGAAAAATTCGTAGGAATGTAAAAACACCCTACACTGACCCTAGAAGAAACAGAAGATCTCAACAAACAAATCACAAGTAAAAAGATTGAAACGGTAATCAAACAGTTCCCCAAAATGAAAAGCCCAGGACCAGATAGTTTCGCAGGTGAGTTCTACCAAGCATTCAAAGAAGATTTAATAACAATCTTATTCAAGCTCTTCCAAAAAATTAAATAAGAGGTAATACTATGAAACTCATTCTATGTAGCCAAATCACCCTAATACCAAATCCTGATAAAGATATTACAAAAAAAGAATATTACAGACCCATTTCTGTATTGAATACAGATGCAAAAATCCTCAGTAAAATATTTGTTAACAGAATTCAAAAATACATTAACAGAATTATTCATCATGATCAAGTGGGTTTTATACAAGGCATGCAAGGGTGATTCACCACAAGAAAATCAGTCAGCATAATGCACCACATTAATAAATCAAAGAAGAAAAATCACATGATCTCATTGATTGACACAGAAAAGGCATTTGACAAATTACAGCATCCTTTCTTGATAAAAATACTACAAAAGGTAGGAATTGAAGGAAATTTTCTCAACATGATAAAGGCCATATACGAAAAACCCATAGCTAACATTATACTCAATGGTGAAAGACTGAAAGCTTTCCTGTTGAGATCAGGAACAAGACAAGGATACTTGTTGTCACCACTGTTGTTCAATATAGTGCTAGAGGATCTACCTAGAGCAATCAGGCAAGAAAAAGAAATAAAAGCATCCAAATCAGAAAGGAAGAAGTAAAACTTTCACTATTTGCAGATGATTTGATCCTATATCTAGAAAGTCCCAAAAAGTCTACAACAAAGCTGCTAGAGCTAATAAACGATTTCAGTAGTGTCAGGATACAATATTAATATGCAAAAATCAGTGTTGTTTCTATACCATTGTAACACACAATCTGAGAAGGAAGTCAGGAAAAAAAATCCATTCACAATAGCAACCAAAAGAATCATATATTTAGGAATAAATTTAACTAAGGATGTAAAGCACTTATATTCAGAAAACTATAATGCATTGCTAAAAGAAATTTAAAAAGACATAAATAATTGGAAGAACATTCCATGCCCATGGATTGGAAGACTAAATATAATTAAGATGTCAATTCCTCTCAAATTGATATCAGATTCAATGCAATCCCAATAAAAATTCCACCAGTATTTAAAAAAAAAAAATGGAAAACACAATTATCAAATTTATCTAGAAGGATAAGAGGCCCTGAATAGCCAGAAACATCTTAAAAAGGAAAAGTGAAGTTGGAAGACTCTCACTTCAAGACTTTCATATTACCTAGATACAGTGGTAAAAACAGCATGGTATTGGCATAAAGATAGACACATAGACCAATGGAATCGAATTGATGGTTCAGAAACAGACTCTCACAGAAATGGCCAAAAAGCACATGAAAAAATGTTCCATATGGCCAAGTGATTTTTTGCAAGGCTGTCAATCCCACCCAGCTGGAACAGAACAATCTATTCAACAAATGGTGCTGGGAAAACTGGATATCCATAGCCAAAAGAAAGAAAGAAGACTCCTATCTCACACCTTATACAAAAATTTACTCAAAATGTATCAAAGACCTAAATATAAAAGCAAGTACCATAAAGCTCCTAGAAGAAAATGTAGGGAAACATCTTCAAGACCTGGTGGTAGGTAGTGGATTCTTTAATCTTACACAGAAAGAACAAGCAATGAATGAAAACAAGGATAAATGGGACTTCCTCGAACTTAAACACTTCTGTGATTCAAAGGACTTCATCAAGAAGGTGAAAAGGCAGCCAACTCAATGGTAGAAAATATTTGGAAACCACATAACTGATAAGGGTATGATTTCCATTCTATATAAAGAGATCATACACCTCAATAATAAAAGAGCAAACAATTCTATTTAAAAATGGGAAAAAGATTTAAATAGACATTTTTCCAAAGAGGAAATACAAATGGCCAAAAGCACATGAAAATATATTCCACATGACTATCTATTACGGAATTGCAGATCAAAACAAGAATAAGATATCATCTAACACCACATAGAATGACCATTATTAAAAAATAGACAACAATAAGTGCTGGAGAGGATGTGGAGAAATAGGAACACTCCTTCACTGTTGATGGGAATGTAAAATGATGCAGCCTCTGTGGAAGACAGTTTGACAGTTCCTCAGGAAGCTAAATATAGAACTGCCATATGATCCAGAAATCTTCTACTGGGAATATATCCAGAAGAACTAAAAACCATGACACGGACAGACGTCTGCACACTGAGGTTCATAGCAGCATTATTCACAATTGCCAAACAATGGAAACAACCCAAGTGTCCACCCAACAATGACTGAATAAACAAAGTATGGCACATAAATGCAATGGAATACTATGCTGCAGTAAGAAGAAATGAAATTGGGACACATATGATAACGTGGATGAATCTTGAAGACATTATACTAAGTGAAGTAAGCCAGACACAAAAGGACAAATAGTGCATGGTCTCATTAATATGAACTAAATATGAAGAATAAACACATGAAGTTAAACTCTAGAGTATAGATTATTAGGAGATGAGGGTTGAGAAGAACTATTGATGCTTAATGTCTGTAGAAGTTTTAATTAACTTGACTGTAAACGTGTGGAAATGGATAGAGTTGATGGTAACACATTATAGTGAGTAGCAGTTGGTTTATAAATGGGATTGTGGCTGGAAATGGTAGTCTGGGGAAGTAAATGTCAATTGAAAGAAAGCTAGAGAATAATCTAGGGACTGAATAACACAGTGAACCCAAAGGTGGATAAGAATTGTGGTTGAGGGTATAAATGCACGAGTGTCCTTCTGTGAACTATAGCAGATGTATATCACTATTGCAGGGTGGTGGGAATGTGAAGCATGGGAAAACTACAATTGGTGTAACCTGTAGACTGGGGTTAACAGCAATACTATAATAGTCTTGCATTAATGGCAAAGACATACTGGGTTGATAATGGAAGTGTATGGAAAAATTGTGCAAATTTACACTATGAACCATGTTTGGTGGTAATAGTTTGATGATATTTTCTCACAATCTGTAACAAATGTTCCACCATGGTGTGGTGTGTTGGTGAAGGGATGTTGGGAATTCTACGCATGTGTATGATTGTTTTGTAAGTTTACAACCTCTATAATAAAAATATATTTTAAAAAATAGAGTGGGTTGGGGGAAAATACAGCAAATCTAAGATAAGGACTATAGTTAGTAGTGATATTTTAACGATGCTCTCTCATAGTTTGTAACATGTTTCACAACAATGCAATGTGTTGGTGGAGGGGTGATGTATGAGACTCTTGTATGATGTTATGCATGTTTATTCCATAAGTTCACAATCTTTACAATACATGTATTTTTTATGCATTTTCATGTATGAATGATATACTTTAATAAAAAATATATTTTTAAAAATTAAAAAAAAAAACTATTTAAAGACACCAAAGGACAAACGAGAAAGTTAGGATTTAAGAGATCAAGATCCTGGAGTAAAGGGAAGTTGTGTATTGAAGCCCTGTGGATTTTGTATCTTGAAATATTTGCTCAATTGCTTCAAAGAGCCCACAGATCAAACAGAAAGTTGAAGACGAAAGAGTGGCAGTCTTTCAGAGATGGCATACAGTACTACAAAGAATCTAGGAAGTGAAAAGCTAAGATCATGGAAGAGAGCTGCAGAACAGTGAACCAGACATTCTAAAGACAAATTTGCTCTTTGAAATATTGCAAACTCCTAAATTTTGTATGTTACTTAGACTCAGAGATCCTAATCAGGGAGCACCTGCTAAGAGAATAGAAACCTAAGCAAGATATTCAGCAGCTTCAACATACTCAAAGATTACAAGAGGCACTGGTAAGTAGCCCATATTATCAGCTGAGACACTGAAAGGTCTGTACCATTGGATAATGGACACACCAAGAATTAACCAGTATAGGTGGGTAAAAGTGATCTTGATTCATTCTTTTTTGTGTGTGTTTGGCCAGAATGATATTGAGTTCTCATTACATAAAGATAGTATCCAGAGCTTTAAAACATTTGTATATACAATATCCACAATTTTGTAAAAATTACAAGGATGGGAAGAAACTCAGTTAAAAATAGTTGACAAGGATAATAAAACAGTTCAATTGCAACAGTCTAATCCATATATTCAAAAAGTTAGAGAAGGAAGCCATAGGAAAAAATGCCATATCCAGTTAAAATATCTTTTAAAATTGAAGAGAAATAAGTAGTGATTCAAAAAGATAAAAGCTGAAAAAAAATCAACACCAACAGATTTCACTATAAGAAATATTAAAGGAAGTCATCTTAAGAAATGAATATTTTAATTCATGAAACATTAGTAATCCATTATTCTCCCTTCAAAGATCTCACATGATCTCCATTCTTTTTTGTTATTTTCTTATTTGCTTGTTTACTCCTTGGTAAATGAAGGTCCATCCAGGCTTTGAGTTTGCCCATAATTTTATAGGTATATCCTTACCCCCCATAGCCCTCTTGAGTATTTAAAATCAATATATTAACTGGAGTTAGATGTGTCTAGACCTTCCCCTAACTTTCTATGTCTTCTGACATTCATCTGCAAGAGCTCTCCTTCAGTATGGTCTCTCTGCCAGGTGCCTCCTTCTCTAACTACAAGAATAAGTTTTCATGTTTTGAAGAATTTGAGGTGGTACATAGTTCTTCTTCGATCAAATGGGATACATGGCCAATCATAACCTCTCTTCATAAATGTTTCTTGGTCTCTCTAATATTTCCCTGAGTAAAAATGCAAAACTTTGTGCTCCATTAATTTTCCTTGAATATGAAAAATAATCATGGTCATTACCACTAATACCTGTCGATCCTATGCACAATGCCAGAATTTCAACTATTTATCTTTCATCTCAGTAGTGTTGTAAATATTTTGGCCCAAAGAGATTAGGAATCCCAAATGACAATGGTTGATTGATTAATGATGAACCAGTGTAGTTTAATCAGTTTAAATAACCTCAAAGTCATTTAATTTTACTTCTCACTTTGTCTTCCTTTCTCTTCATAAATTAGTTTCATAGTCCACTATGAAATTTTGCAACTAAGTTATGTGTGTTGGTAACAGAGAAAGAGAAAGAGAGAGAACATTTGTGGCAGCTGACCAACATATTTTTTATACATGAAGAAATGCGGTAATTCAGTTCTTCAAAGATGATGAAAATTCTTGAAATTTAAAATGTGTCTTAAACTCACATTTGCATTTTTAGGGCCTCAAATATTAGGAAAAATAAATAAAATAATTATATATGAATGAATGGCTAGACAGAAGAATTAAGAAAAATAAATTGCAGTACTACCACATGCCAGACAGATACCACTATCAATTCAGAGGTTATTCAATTTCCATTTGATTTATTTTTTTAAGAATCAAAATAAATATTAGTTACAATTATAAGTGCCTTCCCATGTACTAAACATTTGCCCTTCATACATGTGGAAAACAAAACATACTGTCTTCAATTATCCTTCTACAATACCACTGAAATATCTCTCATCTATTCAAGAGATATCATGGTAGAATGTAGAAAATGCTACAGTTTAGATATAGGGTGAGAAAGCATTAAAGAAAGCAATGCTTCTTAAAGTTGCCTAGTCATCCAAAACTGAAAAGTGATCAAACCTTTTCAGTTATATATATACTTTTTTTCAAGTACTGGGATAATTGTAATACAAGGGCATTTCATGGACTCTAATTATCAGTGAGTAGATTGCATAGATGGCTGGTTACATCTACAATCAACTAAGGAGATTGCCATCGGCAATGAGTGACATCTCATCCAATCAACTGAAGGCCTTAAAAGGAGAAGAGATTTCAGCATTCAGAGGGAGAATTCCTAGCTTTCCTTCAGACAGCCAGCATCTCCTGGGAACACATCAAGGAACTTCATTGGAGCCCCTGGTTTGCAGCCTGCCCTGTGGAATTTGGACTTGTGCATACTCATGGTCGTGTGAACAAATTTTATAAAATCTCATACTATTTACAGATAATGCCTGTTGGTTCTATTTCCCTAGAGAACCCTGACTAATTCAAAGCCTTAAAATGAAAGAAATTGTTATAAGTTTTGCCACAAATGCTAATGGTTAAACTATCTAAATAGGATTTAATTCATTAATCTTTTTTCTCTATTTAATAAATAGCCAAAAAGAAAACTAACTTCAGAGGAGAGGCACATTCATTTCTGATATTCTTTTTTTTTTTTTTTTTTGACTTACTTTCTTTATTTTGGTTTTCATCTTTCCAAAGAAGGATTTGAAGGCATATGCCTGTGACCTAACAATGTAAATTTAATTTCTGTTTTAAAATGTTTCTTTATTTGTGTGATCATATTTATTATTCTACTTAAGAAGATTGAAGCCTTGAAATAAATATGTTTTGTTCAGGTCTAATGACCTTGATAGTTAATTGAAGATGTGATGTATTTAAACATTTATATAAAAACTGCTCATTATCAGAGGAATGTATTGTAATTTTTAACATAAGGCAAAGATCTACTAAGTCTCTCTTAGTAAACAATTATAAATTAAAAGTGAGAAAAAAACAGCTTGATGTGTTTTTGTTCCGATGTTATGACAAATGAAATAAATATTTCCTTCTTTGTGTTCGTTCTCTTCTCTTTAATTATTTTTGAACACACTATAAGGATGCTGATAAAAACATGATATGCTTTCCATGAAAATAAAAAAAGTATTTTTGACATATGAGCACTTTTAACACTGTTTGAACACACAGCAGAGAATGGAGGTTAACATTTAATTAAAGGCTATTTTCACCACTCCTCCAGACTCTCTTGCTTTCTCTCTTTTGATCAAAATCTCAATATCTCAATATCTATCTATCATCTATCTATCTATCCATCCATCCATCCATCCATCCATCCATCCATCCATCCATCCACCTGTTGAGCAAGTTGATGTTTATACTGGGAATAGTAGAATGATAAGAGATAGAAAAATGGAATTCCCGGTTCCTAGATAGTAGCAGAATGGAGAAAATAGTCTGTTCACGAGGTCATGTGTTATGTGCATGCAGAGGAATTTTGAAAAATCTCTGATTTATTAAGTGAAATTATAAAACAAAAGACCAGCAAAGAGGGCATTCACATTTTCCAACCCCATTACTGGAATCTAATGTTTCATTAAGGAAAAAAATCACATTAAATGAAAGAAGTTTAGGAAAGCAGATACTGACACAAAAATGTATGTAAATGCAACACATGACAATGCACATGTGTGGAATATTTATGGAACATTATTTAGCAAAGCATTATTTTATGGAACATTTATTATATTTAAGGAACATTAATTAGCCAAATAAAATTCATTTATTTACAAACTAGTTTTGTCATAAAATATGTATTGCAGCTTAAGAAAGGGTCCATAATATTGCATAATTATTTTATTTTTATTTTTTAATGTTTTTTAATTTTTTAAAAAAGATATTTAGATTACATAAATGTTACATAAAAATATAAGGGATTCCTATATGCCCCACTCCCTACACCTCCCTGATCCCCACATTAACAATATCCTTCATTAGTGTGGTACATTTGTTACAATTGATGAAACATTTGGGAGCATTGCCACTAAGCATGAATTATAGTTTACATTGTAGTTTACACTCTCTCCTGTACAATTTTGTAGGTTATGGCAAGATATGTAATGGCCTGTATCTCTCATTGTAATGTCATTCAGGACAATTCCCAAGTCCCAAATATGTCCCCATATTTCACCTGATTTTCCCTCTCCCTGCCCTCAGAACTCTCGTGGCCACTGCCTTGACATCAATGATATAATTTCTTCCATTGCTAGAATCACAATAAGTCTATAGTAGAATAAAGTAAGTCTACTTTAGTCTATAGCTCATTCTCCAATCCTGTTTGGGATGGTGATGCCCACTCCAACTCTGACTGAGAGGGGACTCTGATCCTAGGGGGCACATGGATGGGACTCTCTTGCTTGCATTTGTAGATTCTTTTGGTGCCTTGGGATGGTTATTGTCCATCATCATCTCCTTGTTAGTTGTCCTGGTTGAGCCCCAAACTGGAGAGTAAGTGTTGCAACTCAGTTGAGATTCAGGGCCCAGCTGGCACATGGAGAGTACAAAGATTTAAGTCTCTTGGATGTACACCTATCAAACCTAGTACTAATTATAGGTTTGAATAGAAGGGTCAGAAGAACCTTGTGTAGGGGAATCACAACTGAGTTTAACTCTGTCACACAGGGGAGCATAAATTCCAAAGTAGGGCCCACTGGCAAGGCATCAAACTTCTGAACTATCTGCTCTGACTATAGTGTCTGGATGTTTCCAGAGTCCTCATGAGCCCCACTATTTGAGGTAGTATTTACTTTGGCAGTCAATGAAATCCTACTGAAATATATATAAGAATAACCTCTGGAAATGGCTTCCTGGCTCACTTTGAATTGTCTTAGCCATGTAGGTGCATTTGTCTTTACATTTTCCCCCTTTTGGTCAAGGTTTTTTTCCAGTTGCATTGCTAGTTGGTGCTTGGTAGTAATCTCTCGGTGCCAGGGAGGCTTATCCTCAGGAGTCATGTCCCATGCTGGGGGGAAAGTAATGCATTTATTTGCAGAGTTTGGCTTAGAGAGAGGAAACATTTGAACAAAAAGGAGGCTCTTAGGAAGTAACTCTTAGGCACTCTATAATACTAATCTAAGTTTCAATTTTATGGGTAAAGGTTCATCAGTATAGTCATCAATATTAAGGGCCCATCAATGGATCATCCTCCTTTACTAGTCATTGCCCCTGTACTCAGGGGATTCTTCCTGTTCCATTACAAAATGTGGCAGAGCTCCCAGGATAGGAATTTAATATTCTTTTGGTTATTGTGTGAATCTCTACCCACCGTGACAATGCCCCATAAACATTTGTACACATTTATATGCTTTGCATGTATGCCCAAGTGAACTTCCTCCCATGTATCCCCCATCACTGACACCCCGCACAAGTGATCCTCCCCTCTAATAGTTGTAACTCTTCTGTGATCCAAAACTTCTTCAAAAAGGAAGCCAACAAAATAGTCAAATACAATTAATAAGAAAGTTAAATAATGATAGTTTTAAAAATAAGAAATAATTTTTTTTAATTTAAAATAAAAAAATAAAGATTTGGAATAATAAAATAACGAAAAAATATTTTTAAAGATTTTTAACTTTATGTCTTTCATAACTGAAAGATCTGTTGTCGTGTATGTATACAGACATTTTTTTCCATTTATTCCCACAGTGTATTACTTTTTTCATTTAGTCCTCAAAGAAGTTTTAGGTTACAGAAAAGTCACACACAAAATATAGGGTTTCCCATATACCCAACATCCTCCCCCTTTTCCCCTTTCCCCTAGTAATAACATTTTATATGTGGATGGTACATTTGTTACAATTGATGTACAGATATTGAAACATTTATAGCTACTAACCATGGCCAATGGTTTACATTATGTTTTACATTTTGGACCATACACTATTATAAATTTTGATGAAATTTAACATGGCCTGTATCCATCATTGCAAGATCACATAGAACACTACCATCACCCCCAAAATACCCCATGTTCCATCTATTCTAATCCTCCTTCCCCTCCCCTCAGGACCCACAGCAACCACCCAGCTTCACTCCTTGAAAACGAGATTCATAGTTACTTGCAACAACATTGAGGGATTGACATGCTGCTCTGTCCTCCCTTATTAGGCACTGCCTTTGCTCTCAAGAGACTTCCAGCCCTCTATTTGAGGACATAACAGGACTCCCCAGGATGGGAGGGTGGGATGAGACAAAGGGGAAAGAATGATAAAGAAATGTGGTGGATCAAATAAAAAAATATTTGGCTGTAAAAATAAATAATGGGACTACTATATACTTGCTGGTACTGATTCAAAACTAAGGGTCTATCCCCCTTAGTAGCCAATGTACAGAGTATAACTTTATCATTTATTTGTGATACATAAGACTGAAATTCTTGTTACAAAAAAATGTGAAAATATGCTCTCCAGAGATTCCATGAGTCCCATTAGTTGGTGACTTGCTGGAGGGACTCACAGGACTCAACAAGTTATATTCGTGGCTAACTTTCATTATAAAGGACACATGCAGGAAAAAGAAATACATAGACGCGACTAGAGAATTTAAGTGGAGTTTTCCTCATTCTCCTCACAATGGTGCACCTTTCTCTCCAGTTGCAAACGTTCTCTACTATGGGAATCCCACTTCAGTCTTGGAGTCTAGAATTCTTAAAAGGGATATGGCTACCTTATGAACACCAAAATAGGTATCAGGTACCCAGCATTAATCTTTTTTGTTTAAACAATGCTGAGAGTCCCGTACATCCTGATCCACTGCTAATAACTTCCCTAATTAGCAACTATGTGAACATTCCAGAAGTTTAGCTCTCAGAGTTTGGCCAAGTGTTATTGCCATGGATCTAGGCAATACCATAAATAGACAAGAACTGGCAAACACCATTCTTCTGTTAACTATTTTCTTGCATATATGCAAAATTTAAAAATAATAATGGTCTCAAATATATAAAGAGATTTTATAAAATAGTCAACTAGGAAAAGATTTGAAAGAAATGTATCAAATATACACAAAGTTTTCCTTTGAGTGGTGTGATTACAAATTATTATTTTTATGATGTCATAAATATATTTTTTGAATTTTCCATGAAGGAAATAAACTAATGTTTTATTCAGAAAATATTAACATTTCAACCCCAAATTTTCTGGAAATTCTTTATTCAGACTTTATCCATGCCTAAGCTGACAATTATTCCTTCCATACAAGTCCATTTCTCAATTTTTTTCTTGACCCTTCTGTATATTATTGATGCCTTGTTCTACCTGTCTTCACCCTTTCTCTGAGTCTCATGTCCATGGCTAGAATACAATGGTAGCTACTTGTTTTTAAATGGTGAGTTTTACATTCCCTAAAATGATTATTCTCACTAATTTTCTCCTATGATTAAAATCTGTTGTTTTAAAGATTCTATTATGAACAAGAAATACCATGTAGAAACCTGGGTGGTGTCAAAAGAGTTAATAGAAAATGATTTTTTGTTGTTTCTTAAAGAAATGTACAATGAAGCATGCATGTTTCAGAAGGTCTACAGTACTACAAGTTTGCTTCTGCCACTCACTTTTGTCCTCTTTCAGTGCAAAGTTTTGAGATTAAGTGTACTGGCTTTGCCTCCTCTATTTACTGTTTTTTTTTGTAAGGAAAGTTTGTCAATGAAGAAAAGAAGAAGAAAAGTGAATTCAATATCTTGACACTGAGAATCGATCTGGTGATCAGGAAAACTTATTGCTTTTACTGAATGGGAGCTAGAAAAATGTCATGTTGTCACATTAAAATACATTCTTAACTCTCCATTGTCCATGAGATAAAGTAGAAACTCTTCAGCACAACATGGAAGTAAATTTATATTGTGAGTTCTGCCTACCTTTTCTGTCCATTCCTCATCATTTTCCAAAACATATCCAGTGCTCCAGTCTTAACATACTTCAATTCTCAATGTACTCCCTACTTTATCCAATTCCATGCTTTGCACTCACTATTTTATATGAATTTCTTAGAGTCCAATGAGTACATTTTCAAGATTGCAGTCAAAAGTTACTTGTCCCATAAAGATTTGACTGACTCCTCCTATCTCCCTATCAGTGTCCAGGATCTCTTCTTTGTGCACCCATAGAAGGTTTTCTCTCTGACTTCAATTATACTGTACTGCAAATTATACAGCTACCAATAATTACTTGATGTCAAGGACCTTGTTTTGTTATTTCACTAACCCTACAGTGGCTGTATGGACTATGCTTCATAAATTTAAGTCACTTAACAAATAAATGAGGTAGATGTATTAGCAAACATCTTTTCATAGCAACTAACAGATATTAGGTATTAAGAAAATAAGAATTTTAAATGAATAAAAAGGAGATTTTTCTAACTTAGGTCACTGTTGTAAGGTAAAGTATCTAATCAAGGAATAGAGTTTCTAATATTTAATTTAGGAATTAAATAAAGAAGTAAAAAAAACTTTGTTCATTTCACAGACCTACAGCCTGCCCTTCCTCATTAACTGCCTCTTTTTCTAATGCAAAACTTAAGTACTTTTAAAAAGTAAACTTTCCTTTGGACCTCACTTTCTGTGCTCATTAAACTTGGTGCAAAAAGTACTCTTTAAACATTACCTGCTTAAGCTCCCACATCCCCCAAAATACAAATAATTAAAAAAACACACACACACAAACAACAACGACAACCAAAAACCATTTATCTCTTCAACAAAACATACTTCAGCATGTTGAAGAATGATTACAGGATGTCCATGGCAAATATCAAGAAATGGTTGATACATAATTAGTGAAATATTTTTACACATGTTATTACTTAAAAGGACATATTTCTTATAAAGATATTCTTGAAAGGAAATTTTTAAAAGAAAAATTTTGCATATTTTTAAGAAAAATATTCTGCTGAAACGAATTTTCTCATTCTCACATCATTTTCAATAAATTTTATTGACATTTTTAATGATTTTATTGAAAGATTAAAATTTGTCCCAAAAATTTGGAGTTAGATTATGTCTCAGTTTTGCAAGGCCGCTACCACAAATACTACAAAATGGTTTCTGTTTAAACAACAGGAATTTATTGGCCCTTGGTTTCAATGGCTAGCAGGTTTGCTTCCTCCCAGGGTTGGTAGAATTCTGTCTGGCCAGCATTCCTTGGTTTCCTTATTCCCATCACATAGTAATGTCTTCTTTCTCTTCCTGATTCTGTTGACTTCTGTCTTCCTGCTTCTCCCCTGACTTTCTCTGACTCTGACTTCTGTTTCTTTCTCTTTGTAAAGCCTCCAATACTCAAAACTAAGGCCCAAACCCACTCAGTTGGGTCACAAGTTAAATTAAAATAACATCTTCAAGAGATACTATTTACAATGGTTCACACCTATAGGAATATGGGTTAAGATTAAGAACAATCTAAATTGGGGTGAATGATTCAATCTACCGCACATTATATCTCACCTTTACCATATATTCTTCTATATGCTATGAGAGCTTTAGGAATAACATGCTCTTAAGCCATTGTAGAGTAATATTACTATATTCGATTATAAAATTCTGTTCTATACTATAATAAATCATTATGCCATAACCAGGCAAACATGAAGACAAGGTTTTAGTATTCAAATAATTCTAATGGCTAAATACAAATATGAAATATTATAAGGGTAACCTATATAATTTTGGACACTCAACTATATTTGTCAGTCCACTTCTAATAAAATTTATATCCCAGTCAGTCAATAATCAAAAAGCCTCTTTGAAATTACAGCTGGACTTATTATCTTTATTTTAAATAAAGAAAACTGAGGCTCCAACATATGTTTAACTGTCCAAAAATATAAGGGTTAAATCTAGGATGAAAATCCAGATTTCTTTTATGTAAACCAGAAATTCTTTCTATTACACCACCAAAGGGTTGTTTCTTATGTAGAATATAATTTGAGGTAAAATTATCTCGTATATATAATTGGTGAATATAGTACCTTCTCCACCCATCTCAAGATATTTTAATTGACTACCTCTTACAAGTATATAATTCTAGAAATTGCAAATGACTCGATATGAGAACCTTCAACTAGCTAAAGTTTGATATAGGAGGATAAATGTCCAGAATGCAAATTTAATTAAAATACAAATCAATGATTCAGATTCTACAAACTATGAGAAATCAAAGGAATTTTAAATCCCTGTATATGAGATGATTACCAGGAACTTATAAAAAGGAATTCTAAAATAATAAAGACAAAATTAAGATCATACTTGACACATAAGGGAAATGAAGAATGCTGCCGAGAACTGGGGGATAGTCCACATTTTTTTTCCAAAGAAAGCCAGTTCCTGTCTCCTAAATTATTTAACAATTAGATACTACTGTTCAAATAAGAGATTTCTACTTTCTTTGTAACCATAGAGTTATTCAAAAAAGAACCTGTTCAAAATGTACATAGATAAAGTTTATACAGCCCATTCAAAAATAATACAAGCTATTCTTTCATCTCAAAGAATAAGACCTGGAACATCAAAGTTTCTTGAGTTTGATGCAAGGTTCATAAAGAATAATGGCAGGCAAACAAATGTCAAACACTGATTCTGAATACCAACAGAAGAAGGTAATACAATCCAAATCTAGTGGAATTTGTTACAATTGAAGATGGAAAACAAAATATGAGTATTAAGTTCTACTGGCATTGAGCTTTACCATTGTTAGTAGCTTTTCTCAAAGTTAATAGATTTTTTCAATGCCACAAAAATATATGCAAACTTTTATTTTCAGGTGCTCTCAAAGAGCCATTTCACTTGCTAGTTTATTCTTTCAGATTTTAAATTAATTTTTCCTTCCAAAATTGAAATGTATTTCCTTATATCAGATGAATTTCTTAATATTCCCATTCTATCATCATTGTATAACTAACAAATACATGTACACATATGATGAATACATTTTTGATGCTTTTAAAACTTAATTATGTTTTAATTAGGAAATTCACAAATTCATCATGTAAAAGTTTGAACAATTGCAATTATATAAGGAAAATAATAAATTTCCCCCTGATCTTGCATTTTCCAAATCTATGCCATAGTAGAAGCAACCATTTTTGAAATATCCATCTGGTCAAAAAAAGGCAAAGCTGGACTGTTTTTGTTCACCATATTTCTTTATTAGTATTTGTCAAAAGAGGTTACTCATGAAGCTATTCAGCTAACAGTCCATGGGGTAGAGCCTATGCAAGTAATATCTAAGATTAGTAATTGTTTTTAAGGACCCTTGCAGTGCTCTCAGTCCTAGTCCTGGGCTTATCTCTTTTTCCTTCCTGCTATTTAAAGTCATTCTCACATAATTTTTTGGAATGGGTTTTATAAGCTAATAGTCTATTACAATTTCTTGGTATTTTCATTCTGTATTAAGTTGTAATATTTGACAAAAATGAATTTGTTTATTGAAAAATGCTGTCTTTTAGGGTTTCATGGCGTATCATATAAAATATACATTTGAGCCTAATGC